>PVJX010034351.1:0-19003 GCA_004027295.1 Dolichotis patagonum
AGTCAGTTTATAGACAGCTGGCTTAGGTGCCCTACTGGTCATTCATATCCAAAGGATATTTAGTTTGGAATTATTCTGGATCATTACTAAAAAAAAGAAAAAACTGTCTCAGTCTGTTGTCATTGCAATTGCATCTCACATTTTCTTTTGGTTCCATTTTTTTTACGTGCACACAAGTAAAATAAATAAACATCATTTTAAAAATCTCTGAAATATGACATTTTCAAAGATGAATTAATAGAAATTGGAAATTAATAGCAAGCTATTCATTTATTCATCCCTAAGGGTGCCTCCTTTCAGTATGACTGAGGAAAATAGGTTCAGTTTTCCTTTATATAATATAAATAACATTGGAGTAAGATTACATCTGTCATAGATGAAAATACCGTATTTATGTCTTCTTATAATCCATTCATTGCTTTATGGACCCAAAGTCCTCCAGGGAGTATCACAAATCCACATAATGTTCCTGAGCGTTACATTTTGCATTTGGATCTATGATTTAGCTGACAGATGTGAATAAACACTTGAGTCAGAGAACTCTCTGATAACTGCACGTGTGGAGAGCAAAGAGTGTAATTTTTTTCTAAAAATCCTCTTCTTTCTGAAGGTTAAAATAACTGTATGCCAACAAAACTATGGATTTTAAAAAAATTATGTTGTCATCATTTGTTCTTTTTCTTTCAAATTTTAATAAATTCATTTAAAATGAGTGCTCTAATTTTTATAAGGAAACAAAATCATCAGGTGTTACCAATTTATAAACATGTTAACAATGAAAATTTCAATATTTCTGTTTTCTTTGGTGACAGAAACTTCAGGTATTATACAATAGCACTGTATCAAATACCAAATTTAAAGATTAAAAATAAGGAATATATCATTGTACACTTGTAGAAAAATACATACTGATAAAAGAATTTTGTATACTTTTCAAAATTTTACAATTTTTTTTGCAATCTCTGATCCATCAATAGCAAAATTTTCTATTTCCCAAGTTCTTAATATAGAGGGGTGATGAACCCTTTTAATTTTATTTTTTTAAATTTTGAGAAAAGGTCTCATGAAGTTGCCCAGACTAGGTTCAAATTTCTGATTTTCCTGTCTCAACCTCCTTCCTAAGCTAAGATGTAATCTGGTACCCCATCACACCCAGTCCTTGCCTACATTTTTATGTCACTATATTCTACTAATTTTTCCATCACTGCTTCGTATTTACCCTGTATTTTAAGAACTGTCTTAATATTTGCCAGCTAATGTTATGTTAGCTATCATTCTGTGAAGAGCATCTTGCATCCATATAGGAAATGGCTTCAATACCCCATCCTCACACTTTTTTGACTCTCTCAGAAATAATGACCTCATTTCTTTTAAATACTAACATCTATCTGCATGGATATTGTCACCACCTGGGACTTCACTGTTACTGGATACACACAAACATTTAGCTCCTCTGACATTTTGTAAGAGTGATAATTACGTTGCATGTAATGGTAGGAGTTGTTTATCTTGAGATTTTAAGCATAGAAAAACATTTTAAGTAGATGATGGATAGTTTCAATTCGCATAGTTTGTCAAATATTCTTTAACTTTTAGAGTCTTTTAAATATGTTTGAAAAATTATATTTTCAAGGTTTTTGTTTGTTTTTGTTTTTGTACCAGGAATCAAACTCACAACCTCACGCTTTGTCACGCAGGTACTGTTCTGCTGAGCTGTATCTCAGGCCCCATTTTTAAACTTTTAAGCAGATACTTTTAAATTCTTTCAAAAGAAAATGAACCTTAGAAAAATTACAAGAACTGTACAATATTTTTGCTTCATTTGTCTTCTTTGTTTCTGTTTCTCAACTAGTTGAGAGTAAATCATAGACTTCATGGACATGTAATTCTGCGTAACTTAACATGCACTTCCTAAAACCAATAGCTTTCTCATATAACCACAATAAAATGATAACATTTAACACATTTACACTGATTAAAACATAATTGTCTGCTACACAGGCCATACATAGATTTTTATGATTGTCCTAATATTGTCTTCATCCATGGTCTAATACAGGACCGTGCAGCACCATATTTAGTTGAATGATTCTAGAATACTCCTCTGTTCTGGGCTAAATTGTGTGCTCCCAAAATTCATAAATTATAATTCCCATTACCTCTGAATGTAACTGGATTGGAAAATGGGACTTTTAAGAAAGTAATTTGTTTAAAGTAAGGTCTTACAGGTTGTAATCCAATATGACTGTTCTCTCCGTAGAAGAGAAGATTAGGATAGACTCACACAAGAGAAAATGCCATGTGAGGACACGGGGACCAAGTGCCTGTGTTCCAGCCAAAAGGAGAGATCCTCAGAAGAAATAAACTCTACAGAAAAATTGCTTTTCGACTTGCAATACCCAGAATCATGGGAAAGTAAGTTTCTACAGCTTAAGCCACCCAATCTGTGGTTCTGGCAGTCCTAGTACACTAATAGGTCTCCTAAATTTGTAGAAGTTTTCATGTTTTAGTCCGCTTTCCCCAAAGCATTTGAAATACATTTTCCCAGTGTTTCCATAGCTGAAACGCTAGCACATAATAAGGTTCCACCAATTATGAAAGTTGAAGTGAAATTTCACAGTGTAAGGGAGAAGTCACAAAAGATGGTGGACACTTACAGTCCACCTTAACAGCAGGAACAGTGGCAGTGCCATAGGGCTTTAACAAGCAAGGGCAAGGTATTAACGTGCTGCAAGGGAGCAATGCACAGCCACGGTTCATGCAGCAGCTGAATTGATTGCAAAGTCAATGTCATTGTTTTTCAGTGGCTCCCAGGCCTCATGCATTTGCATTGTGCAATTGTGATTTGTTCATTGTCTAACGCTTGTATTGATGGTGTCAGTGCTACATCCGCCTAGGGGTGGATCCAGCATACAATGTAATGGCTGGAAGAAGGTGTGTCTTTCTCTCTTGCAGATTTCTCCTTGCTGTTTGCAGCTGCCATGAACTGCGGCCCCGCCATGCCACCCTGCCTTGGAGTCAACTGAGTATGAACTGAAACCTCCAAAAACTGTAAGAAATAAACTTTTCCTTTCCCAACTTTGGGCATCAGGTATTTTGTCTCAGCGACAAGTAAAAAGTAACTAAGACAGTAAATATTTGAGAATCTAGTGCTCAATGACATTTATTTCTAAGACTTCACGTTAGGCCAGCTCAGTTGTATGGACTGCGTTCCTGGTCTTATTCTTTCAGTCTTTTTGAGTTTTGTTCTTTTCCCAACAAATCAGTGAGCTCTTGATAACTACTCAGTAAATTCTTTCTCTGCTGAGTCAGCTACACTCTACTTCCTTTACTTGAAATGAGGAACTTTGACTAAAATCAAGTCATCCTGACTTAAATTTTCTTCAGCAGTTCTCTGTGGCCTAAGAGCAAGGAAAGAGAAAGCAGATGATTACAACAATTTGCATAAATTCAATGTGCTAATGATTCATTCTTATCTACTTAGTAAAGAAAAGCAAAGAAAATCTGCCTACAAAATATCCTAGCAACAATTTTACTTTTTTTTTTTTTGCATTTTCTTAGCTAATACATAACTCTAACTTAATAGCAAATGAACATTAGGAGTAAAATAGTTCCACCTTTAACCTAATCACCAAAACAAAATACTCTGTTGATTTCTGGTTTTCTATATATGAGGTAATATAAAACCTCATATGTTTTATATTACAATAGTGATGGTATATAAAATTTATACTTGTGCACCAGCCAGAGTCCCAGGAGAAAGTAGATGGCACAGTCAAATTTGGTAACAAAAGGTACAGTTAGATAGGAAGAATAAATTCAAGAGTTCGATCATACAGCATGGAAACTGTAACTAATGATGATATATTGTATTCTAGAAATATGCTAAAGGGTTGGATGGTAAGGACTCTCATCACAGAATGATACCTATGAGAGGTAATGCATTTCTTAATTAGCGAATTTTAACCATCCTTCAATGTCTGTGTACTTCAAACACCATGTTGTACCTGATAACTATGTGCCAAAGTGTTAAGTTTTCACAAGTAATAAATCTGAAAAGAAAACCAAAAAACATTAATCAAGGGACAAGTTAATAATAAAGGGATATGGTAGACAATAGGAAAATCAAAGAGGTCCTACAGAATTTCAAGGCTCAGAACCGAATGTCATGGCACCCCAACAACTGGATCTGAAATGAGGAATTTCCTGTGCAATGGTCTGGTGACAGGAAATGCTCATTTTGGGTCAGGGAGCCCACACTCTTTCCAGGAACACTGAGGAAGAATATAAAGAATGTGGAGAGTAAATCCCCATGTCTTATCTCCTATTGCACTGTGTTCTCCTGTTGTGAACAGAGAGGAAATAAAAGTCTGACGATGTCCAAACAGGTCAGCCTCCTGTGACACAAAGCAGGAAGGATCTAGAGGGCACAAGGAGAATATTTATAAGTGTCTGTTTTGTAATATTTTCTCAAGATAATATTTTGTTGTTTGTCTAGTCTCCTCTGAGGAAGCTTGATAGTTTTCTTGTTAAATGAGCAAGAGTTTTATAAACATCTTAGTTTATCATTCTCTTTATCTGAATAATTCATAATAAATGGCATCAAAATTTGTGTAGCTGGTTCTCAGGAAAATAATAAGTGGGAAACATCTGTTGTCCTGATTTATGTTTCTGTGTGATTTTTAAAGTGACTGGCCTGCATATAATTTGTTGAACATGATACAGTTTGTGTATGAAAAATGTTTTCAGAATTCTTAGAATATATTTGTCATATAAGAACTGCCATAAAAATCAGGCAGGTAGAAATCAGGCAGGGAAAAGAACAAAACTCAAAAAGACTGAAAGAATAAGACCAGGAACGCAGGAGACACAGATACTCAGTATTAATGAGATTATTGGTTTCCCCAAAATCAGGTGGATAAAAATTCACTAATTACCAGAAGGAATTGCAAATCGAATTTACTAATATTTAAGTTACAGATTATGCTGCTTTCAGAGATCTTCACTTATGACAAAGCTTCATGTGTTCAAAATTCATTTGACTTCACTCTGCATAGCAGACAGGAAAAGGAAAGAGCAAGCAACTTCTATTTAACAGATGTAACCAGAAGTTGCAGGTACCACATCTACTCCAGTGTCTGCATCTTAATCACAGACTGATGTCCACTTTCAAAGATGATAGGTGCCTTAGTGACTTTCCCATTGCTGAGACATAGTACCTGTATGGTTTATGTCTAGGTGTCCCATCAAAGCCTCATGCGCTCATAGGTGGAGTTTTGGGATGGTGATTGAATTGAGTGTGTGATACTTATCAGTGGATTAGCCCGGTGGTGAGTTTATAGGTAAATGTGATCTGGGAGGTGAAGCCTGGTTGGAGGAAGTGGATCACTGGGCTGGTTGCCTGGAAGAATGTGTCTCTCTTCTACCTCACCTTATAGCAAAAGCCACACATGAGGCATTTGGGGAACATGCTAGACCTAAACCATGCAATGGGGAATTGTAGTCTCTACATGAGCATTCATGTTCTACCAGGTAAGGTTTATTAGTAAAAATGGGTAGAATGAATATTGCAGACACTTAGCAGTTGGTTTTCCAGTGTCTTCTACTAACCACCCAAATATCAATACCCAACGTTAGTATATATGTACAGCATTATATTCCTTGCTTTAGGGAGAAAAATCAAGAGATAATATTGTAATGCATCTAAGTATGGGATGGAGCACTGTACTCTAGATACAGGAAGTGACTATCAGTAGTTCTGTGACTTTCAAGCTAAAAGACACTTAGTCCACATAGCTACTCAATTATTCAACATTAAATGGGAATGATGCAACTGCGGAAATATACAAGCCCCCAAAACCTCTTGATTATAAATTTTGAAGACTCTATTCTGTGAAGGTTACTTAAGATCAATTGTTTGCCAATTGGTTCTGGAAATAATTCTTTTGTCCAGTGTCTTCTGTGGTCCCTCTTTTTCCCTCTCAGAAATTTTTCTGTTACCACAGCTAAAAATGGGACAGAAGAAGATGTGCATGCAGTCTCATACTGCCGTACAGGCTCTGCCAAACAGGCTGTTTCAGAAGTTCAACAGCAGCAGATGTTTGCAGCCCAAATTTATGACTTTCAGTGCTTTCTTTGCATAACTTTGCTTTCAATCAGCCCACTTTGAGTGAAGCAAAATTGAAGGATCTACTCTAGTTATAGTTTGTATGACTTCAGACTTTTATTGAGTTACTAGTTTCTGGGTTTGTCCTATTGTCTTACTCATTTCATTTAATGGAAGCTGCCTGGAGGCCATCTGAACAGGTAACTTTGCTCTTAGGATAAGATCATTAAACAGTCCCTAGACACTGGGTGCCTCCAATTGCTGATTAACCGGTTTAATATAACTGCCTCAAGAAAGACTTGCAGAGACCATCCCCTCCTCTGCTATTTGGGGTTCAGATATAGTAAGCTTTATGTATTTTCTCAAGTTCAAAAGTAATGAACTAATAACAAATTTACATTGTTTTCTTTGGGAAATTGAAATATTTGTTTTGGTCATACAGAAGGTCTCAGACTATGAGAAAACTGCTGTATTTTGAACTTTATGATCTGTTATCATTGATTTTAATATGTCAACTTCATTGATGCAAAATAGTCAAGCTTTGATTGAAAAAAATTCCAGGGAACTCTGCTTTCATTGTGTTCATCTAGACTCTCATAGTCTATTGCTGCCATGATCCAAGGGGGCCTAGTTATTGCCCAGGTTGATGACAGAACTTGGTGTCATCCATATGATCCTGGTTTTACCAGCATGAAGAGTGCAACATTTGTGGGGCTCAACCAGATTTTGGAGAAAATGGCCAGGCCAGAGCTCCTGGGAGGGTGGAGTGAGAACGTGTGGGAATGAAGTCAAAGGTGTTAGGCACCCAAGAAAATCAGTGGTGCCAGACATTTAGAAAGTCTGTCAAAAAAAAATAACTGCAGGCTGAAAGTAGTGCCATCCCCAGAGAGACACATTGTTCTCTACAAATGGCAAAGCCATAGGGGTAGAGTTGTCCGAGTCTTTTGGATATCACCTTTTGCCTCCCTTAATACAAAATGCCAGATATAGAGCTACATGACTTAGTTTTCTTTAATAAGTTTGGTTCTTGGTTTGGCCCAGTTTTTTTCTATGATTTTATTTTTACCTTTTCAAAAGAGACTATTTACCTTATTCCACTGTATGCTGGGATTTTATAACTTGTTTTTGAGTTTTTACAAAGGTTCACAGATAAGAGTTTATCTTGAATATCGGAAAAGATTTGGAATTGAACCTTTGAAAAAAATGCTGGTACTTTTCAGACTTTGAGGAAGGTATTGTTGCATTTATGGCTGTATGGTGACAGTTGTATTGTGTTAGGTAGAATTATAAAACTTGCTACTGTCTTTATTTAGAGAGTATGCTGTACAGAAATGTTTTTGAGTGTGATTAAGTGTGGATTGTCACAGTTTATCTGTACATTAAACTTTAGTACATTAATAAACATGTGAAGATTAGTAAACTATGTGCCTAGGTGCATGCTCATTAGATCATGAATGTGTGACCTTGGGTACAACGTAGGGCCTTTGCCTCCCACCCCATTCCTCTCTGGCAGTGTTCCTCTGCTCTGCTTCCTGGCTACTGTGAGCTAAGCAGCTTTGCTCTGCCATGATCACCTGGTGCGGTGTTTTTGTTTTTGCATTTTCCTACCATACAGTGAATTCCATATGACTATGAGTTTAATTAAAATTCTTCTTCTTTAAGTTGTATGTGTCAGACAGAAAATTCAAATAGATGGTATTTATCTCAGATCTGATATTATTCTGTTTTGTTTGACTTTATTATACATGATGCGATGAACAGCTGTTTTGAAGAGAACAAAACATTATGACAACTATTGCTGATTTAATACCATCCTTCTTAGAAGTCCCACGAAGCTTCTATTCTTCTATTTCCATTGGTCCTATCTATCACATTGTGTCTTATTGGGATTTGAATATGTGTGGAAGTATAAACAAAATTTTTTATTGAGAATGAGATATTATAGTACCCATTGATCATTCTCTGTTATTCGGTTCAGAATGCTCTGAATGTAATTCTTTCACTCTTTGAATGGTTTTATACTTTTTTGTTATGTCTCACATTATTGTATTTGAAACTATGCTCAACTATAGCAGAGAAAGAAATATTGTGATAGCTACTGTTAATGTTCGGTTGTTTTAATGTTAAGTATTGTGTTGCCTATGTTGTCCGGTTCCGATCTGCTCTGTACTGACCTCTTTTGTCTTATTCTCTTTAAAATAAAATGGAAAAAAAGGCATCTGTGACAAGCCAGGAGCCAACAAGATAACAAGCGAAAAGCTTTCACTCTAAAATCAGAAACAAGACAAGCAAGTACACTGTCACCACTCTTATTCAATATAGTTCTGGAAGTATTAGCCAGAGCAATTAGACAAGAAAAAGAAATAAGAGGAATAAGGATAGGAAAGGAAGAAGTGGGGCTAGGCATATTAGCTTAGCAGGATAAGCACCTGTCTTGCAAGTGCGTGGTTGTGAGTTCAATCCCCGGTACCGATAAAAAAAAAGTTGTTAAATTATGTTTATATGTGAATGACACAATAATCTATATAGAAGACCCCAAAAACCCTACCAATAAGAGGAAAATATATAAGATAGTTATGCTACTATTTTCTCTTAGCTTATTGAAAAGAAAGATGTGTACTAATATTATTTAGAGAAATTTTATACTCATATCTTGTACTCTGAGTAACTATCTTGAATATAACCATATACAATATATTGGCTATTGTTATTCTATTTTGTTTTGAAGTTTTGTTTTATTTTTTCCATAAAATAAAATTTAAAAAGGTTAAAAAATATTAAGTACATACACTAACTCCACATAAGAAATATAAATGTTGTGTACTATAAACACGTACAAATAAACATATATTTAAAAAAATAAAATATTAGACTTGTAGATTTAATATCCAAATTCAGTAGCATAATGGGACAGAAAGTCAGCTCTCAAAAATTAGTACCCTTCCTGTACACTAATAACAAACTCAACGAGAGAGAAATTAGAGAAGAGTCCTTTCACAATAGCATCTAAATAAATGAAACACCTAGGAATCAGTCTAATGAAGGAAGGAAGAGACCTCTCTGTTGAAAGTTGCAGTACTCTGAAAAAAGATATTGAAGAGAATATCAGAAAATGGAAAGATAGCTCTTGCTCCTGGGTAAGAGAAACCAACACAGTGAAAATGACAACAGTCCCCAAATTGTTATAAATATTTAATGCAATCCTAATCAAAATAACACTGGTATACTTGAGACAATTACAGAAAACATTCCTAAAACTCATTTGGAACCAGAAGAGACTGAGGATCAGTGGAACAGATTAGAGACGCAGACACAACCACAAACACACTCAACCACCATATCTTTGACATTGGTCAGATAACTTAATTGGATAGCCTCTTTAAAAAATGGTTCTGGGAAAACTGGCTTGCCACATGCTGAAGATTACAACTAGATTACAATTAGTTCATGTATAGCACCATGAACTAAACTAACATCAAGGTGGATCAAACATCTAAATATTAAAACAGAAACACTAAATCTGCTGAAAGAGAACCTATGTAGAAATCTTGAAGACATAAGTATAGGTAAAGAGTTCATGAACAAAACCCAGACTTCAGGGGAAATACCTCAAAGAATCAACAACTAGATCTCATCTTATTAAAAAAAAAAAAAAAACTTTTGCACAAAACAGAAATAACCAACAGAGTATAAAGACAACTCACAGAGTGGGAAAAAAGTTTTAGCCAGTTGTCCCTCCTAGAAAGCACTTACATCTAGAACATATAAAGAACTGAAAAAAATCAGACTACCCAAATTCATGCAATATATATTTGTCATAATATAAAAAATATATATTCTAAAAAATCATGAACTTCTAAAAATCAATCATTTTATTTTAAGTATCTGTACATACTCTTTTACTTGTTTTTAAACTTTTAAGACTATCAGTACATTTGCAGTAAATAATGATCACGTTTATCATAGGGAGTTGGTACCTGGACACAATAATTATCTTTTGCTTTTTACCCTTCCCTCCATCCTCCTTTCTTCCATTTCTTAGTCTTTTTTCTATTTGAAAAAGATTTATTTCTGTTTCCTTTTATTTTCCTCTCTAAGTTATTTATACTTTGATTTCTCATATTAAAGAAACCATGTGATATTTAAGGTTGTGTTTCTGATTTATTTCTCTTAACATAGGCACTTGATTTCTGACAAATGACTCAGATTTATCCTTCTGTATGGTTTGGTGCTACTCTATTATGTATAAATATGGTATTTTCTTTATCCATTTATTTCTTGATGGATGTATAGGCCACTTCAAAGTTATACCTGTTATAAGTTGTGCTAATAATACAAACTGTGGTATTATGTTTCACTGTAATACAATATTTAACTGTTGTAGGAAGATATCTAGTAGGGGAATAGCAGAATTGAATGGAATTTCTAGTTTTATTTTTTAAGGAATCTCCACACTGTGTTCCATAGTGATTTTACTAATTCACATTCTCATCAATGATTTTCAAAGCTTCCTTATTTCCTGAAGCCTCATCAGCATTTGTTACTACCTGATTTCTTTCCAAAGTAAGGTGAAATCTCAGTGCTGTTTTAATTTGCAGTTCTTTAATGGATAGATATGTTAAACAGTTTTTCATATTTTCATCGGCCATATATACTTCTCTGGAGAAGTGTCTGTTCAATTCAGTTGCCTATTTTGTGATTGGATCTTTATGTTTTGGAAGTCTAATTTTTCCACTTCTTTATATATTCTAGATAGTATCCTGAGGAATAGCTGGCAAAATATTTTCCCATTCTGTAGATTGTATCTTCAGTTTGTTGATTGTTTTCTTTGCTGTCAGAAGCTTTTAAATTTGATATTATTCCAGTTGTTTTTTCCTGGTTACTATTCATTGTGCCATTAAGATTTGGTTAAGAAAGTCCTTGCTATGTCTTTTAAGAGTTTTCTATATTTTCTTCTTCCAGAAGACTGTTTCTTTTTAAATATCTCTATATTTGATTCATTTTTGTTTTATTTTAGTGTGTGGTTTGAGCTATGGATCTAGATTCAATCAATATGATAGAAATCTAGAATAATACAGTGTATAGACTATTGTGATTGGATTTTTTTCACCTCAGCATTTCTCAGTATTGACATACCACTGTTTCACTGCCTATGAATCATTTAGGTGATGCCATGACTGTGGGACCCTGAAAGACAGTCTATCCCAAGATGTCTGTCCTGGAATCCCACAATGCAATGACTTAAGGAACTGTCCCGTCTCTCAGGACAGACCAGAACAGAGCCCAGGATTTTCTGTTAAACTTCATCTTCTCTCAAGGCTCTGAACTGCCAGCACATTCTAATGTTATTATCATGAACTACAAGCAAGAAAGGTGGCAGAGCTAGTTCAATTCAACATCACCCAGAGAGAGATCTGTCTTGCAGACATCTCCCTGGTTCTTTTACCACAAGTAAAGGTACTACAAAACATTTAAGAACAGGTTTTGTGTAAAGATATTTTTAATTTTCCTGGAGAAAATATCCATGAGTGCAACTGTTGGATTATGTGGTAGTAGTTTCGTGTTCAACTTTTTAAAACCTCTATTATCCAGAATACCCATGCTATTTTCTATCCTACCAGCAATACAGGGGTGAACTATTTTCTTCGTAATCTTATAAACAATGGAAGTTCTTCTTTTAATTTTAGCCTTTCAAAGAGTTGTTGAGAATATAATCTTTGAGTTTCAATTTGCTTTTACATAATAGCTAATGATACTGACCACCTTTTAAATTTTTTTATATTAAAGAGAATAAAACAAAACAGAAGTAAATCAGAACAGAACAATGCCAGCAACATAGAACTTCAAAACAAGACAACAGAAATCAACAGTGGCTACCACAATGTCTCTTGTTTTCTTCAAAATAGTTGACCATACTATCATATTGTTTTGAAGTCACATCATGTTTTTATTCTTTTGTTTTGATTAGTTCTATTCTGTTGACTTTTATTTGATTTTATTATGTGTGATAGCATGGACAACTTTTTTGAAGAAAATGAGATATTATAGTAACCATTGTTTAGTTCCTGTTATCTGGTTTTGAAGTCCTGTAATGTTTTCATCTTTTTGATTGGTTTTATACTGTTTTGTTATGTTTGAAATCTTTTAATATACCTATTTGCACCTGAATATCCTTTTTATTGAAACATCTTTTGCCCGTGGTGTAAATTGTTTGCTATTGTCGTGTTGGGTTTTGAAAATTCTTTATATATTCTAGCTTTCAAGACTTTTTCAGATATGTGGCGCACTACTATTTTTTTCCTGTTCTGTACCTTGTTTGTATGTCCTTTCAACACAATTATTACAAATTAAGAGTTTTTACTTTTGATAGCATACATAAGTCATTGCTTTTTTTCTGTTTATATCATAATCTTATAACTCCAAGAATTCTTTGTCTAATTTAAAACTGCAGATAAGATTGGAGATCACCCTTGTATTCTTCCTAAAATCTTTGTTTTAGTATTTAAGTTTAAATTTATGATACATTTGTTAGGAAGAAAAATTTTATATGGAATGACAAAGCATTTTTGTTTTCTTAAGTACAGATGTACTATTGCTTCCCTATTATTCTAGATTTTTTTTTTTTTTTTTTGGTACTGTGGCTCGAACTCACAGCCTTGCACTTGCTAAGAAGGTGCTTGAGCCGCTGAGCTAAATCCCTGGCCCTATTATTTGTTGAATAAGATATGTTTGCATTAATATCTTTTGCACCTTCATCAAAATCAGTTGAACATATTTGAGTCAATTTTAATGGTCTCTGTTTTGCTTCTTTGATTCATTTATTTATCCCTCCACATATACCGCAGTCATGTTTGCTATAACAATATGAGATTTTAAAATCAACTGATATCTTTTGCTTTAGTCTATCTTTTCAAAATTGTCTTCAGCATTATAGTTCCTTTGTCTTTCCATATAAACTTTGGAATATTCTTGTGCATTACAACTGTATGTCATATCGGGAAAAATTTACATTTTACTACAGTGAGTCTTTTAATGCATGAATATTGAATTTCTCTATATTTATTTAGATATCCCTTAATTTCTTTTCTCATGACTGTAGTTTTCAGTTTACATGGCCTATGCATGTTTTGTTAACTTTATGTCTTTGTATTTATATTTTTGAGTGATTGCAAATGGCACTATATTTTTAATATTTATGGCCATATTCTCATTGTTAACATATAGATGGAAGGTCTTGCTGTTATTGTTATTTTTTATCTTGCTAGTTAGTAACTCAATTATTAGTTCTAGTGCTATTTTTCTAGACTTTTGGATTTTCAAATTAAGTAATCTTTTCATTTATAAGTAGGTAGAGTTTTACCTTCATCTAACCTATATGCCTTATTGAGCTAACTAAAACTCCAAGCATTGTATTGAATAACAATTTTGAAAGTGAAAATCCTGTCTTGTTCCAAATCTTAGAAAGCAATCATTCATTTTTTCAGCAATATATATAATTTTGACTATAGATAGATAGATAGATAGATACACACATATATTAATCAATGTAAATGGCTAAATAAAGGTAAATGACAAATTTTGCAAACATGAATTATATCTGTTGGTTGCTGCTATTATTGAAGCCCTCTATATCCTTGATTCTGTGTTGATAAATGAAAGAAACAAGTCAGAAATGTTACCTAGAGCATGATTCCATTTATTTAATATTGCTATAAAGATAAACTATATTTAAAGTGAACTGATTGATATTTTCAGTGTTTGGAGATAGAGGAAGATGTTACTGCAAAGAGGTTTCATAAGGGATAGTTTGAGGTGAGGGAATTCTTATATACTGAATTATGATGTGGTATCTGACTTATGTTTCATTTCACAGAATTAAATACAGATTTCAGTAAATTTTACTCTCCTTTTAAAATACAAACTTCAAACTTAGAATTGTAAAGACAAATGACAACTTGAAAAATGAATTTACATACATGATATAATAACACATAATAATCATTATAAATAATTTAGTATACACAAATATAAATGCAATAATGAATAATTTACAAATCAAATACAGATGGCCACATAAGGCATTTAGAAAACAGATGAAACACCATAATCAAAAATAGGATAATTTAAATTAAAAAAAAAATATATATATATATATATACACACTGGTCAGAATAATTTTTTTCTACATTTTACATTGATAATCTCTTACAAAAGATGAAAGGTATAAGAAATTGAATCAGATAATACACCACTTGTGAAAACATAAGTCAGTATCTAACAAAGATATAAGCATATAGTCCCTTTAACCTGATCTGGGAGATACTATACACTGTTACAAATTTACCAAAATGAAAAAATTGGATTAGTTTGCAGTGTGACATATAGAAAATGTTAAGCACGGTTTTTTATAGTAGACAAAAATGCTAAACATGTTTATTCACAGTAAACATCATACTTGAATGCAATATAATACTATGCAATCATTGAAAAAGGATCATTTGGGGCTGGGGATTTAGCTCAGTGGCATAACCACCTGCCTTGCAAGCACATGGTCATGAGTTCGATCCTGGTAACAAAAAAAAAAAAAAGGATCATTTTTAAGCAAATTCCCTGTGTATATATAATAAAACACGTATATAAATTCATATACATTTACATATATACAAATACACTTGAGGGCCAGATCATTAGCTCAGTGGCATAAGCGCCTGCCTGGCAAGCAAGAGGTTGCAAGTTTGATCCCTGGAACCAAAACAAAACAAACAAACAAGACACAAATATGCATGCAAATACATAGAAATATTGATGAATTGTTAAATTGAAAAAATAAAGTATATAAAATTATGTTTACATTTATAGTTACTGTCTCCTTTTTCCCCTCAGAAACATAGAAATGAATATTGTTCTGACATTTTTATTTTGTGAAATCTCCTGTCATTCTACTTACCCATCTTTTTCTGTCCTTCTTTCTTCCAGAGTTATATAATTCAAACTGTTGAATGATCACAACTAGAGAGAAGATCAGGTACATTCTGGTTTTCACAGAGCTACTTGCTTCAAATATATATATATAATATATATAATATAATATATCACAATATATAATATATTATATAATATGTAATGAATACACATAATATATTATATATAGATAGCATATTTATATGCTATATATATTATTAAATGCAATGAGTAGGATGGGACAATAAATGTAAGGTGAATGTTTTACTTTTCTTGTTGCTGAGACAAAATATCTGACACTTAAAATTAAAGCAGGAACAGTGTATTTGACTTGTAGTTTGTAGAGGTTTCAGTCCATAGTCATCTGGTTGTAAGGCAGAATGCATGGCAAAAGGGCATCACAGAGGATAAAGTCCAAGGCCAAGCAGGCAGGCAAGTCATTAGCCCTCTTTTTGTCCCTTATGTTTTATGCAAAGTATGGGTCCTAGGTTGATAGTAACATTCACAACCTTAATACTAGCTAGAACTATGCCAAATCAATCAGTGGACTGTTGTAATAATCACACACCCTTGATCCCAGCACCACACACTTTAGGTCCACCACTCTGAATCCCACCCAACATGACTGCATGAGGCTTTGGGGGAACATCTAGACATAAACCATAACAGTGAGTGTATATTATTATTTCAATAGCTTTACTAAGGAATACATTTTATGCAATGAAATACTCTTATTTTAACAGTAGTTTAATGAGTTTTCTCTATCTATATGCAAAATCTATAGCACTGTGAAACCGCCACCACATCAAGATAAAAACACTTTCAACATTCACAACATATTCCTTGTCTCTATAGATTTGGTCTTTTCCCCTTCCCCTATTACCAGTTTCCCATTTATCTACATTGTGTCCTTTTAGTTCTACTTTTCCTAGAGTTCTGCATAACTGAAATGACACAGTATGTATTCTCTTGCTTTGCTTCTCTTAGCATAATGCTTTAAAATTTTATCCATATTGTATACATCAACCTTTCTGCTTTTTATTTATGAGTAATACTCATTTTAAAAGATATTCACAATGTGTTTTGTCTATAAGATATTTGAATTTCAGGTTCAAGTTCACCATTCTTATGAATAAAATTCTAAGGAAAATTTGTTTACAAACCTCCTTGAAAACATGTTTCCACGTCTTGCAGGTAAATTGTTGAGCAATATGACACATGTAGATTTCCTAGACTCTTTTCTTGCCCTGTACACATTTGGAGAATGTATTCACTCAGCAATGTCAATACTCACAATTTGGCTTGTAAGAAGACAAATTTTCCTTCATTTTATACTTGCTTTTTAACTAATTCCCTGCAGCCTACTGTGCTTATTTTTAATTTACAGTCAGAACTTTCAGTTGGCTTCATATTTATAAATTAGAAGACTTTTCTGCCTTGTACTCCATCATCTAAACTCTGAGTTGCTAAAATCATGATGTTTTTTCTCAAATTTTGTAGTTTGAGAAGTTGGAGGTGTGCAATCATTCAGTGAAAGAAAACGAGACTTTCAGGTCTTACTCAGCACAGGTATTTAAAAGTTAACTATTTGTAATTATTTTTAAATAACTCTCAAAGATTCCAGTGACTTTGCATTATTTTTTAAATAATTTTGACTAGACTTAAACATCTTGTCTTGAGAAAAAACTGTCATTCAAAAAAAAAGCTTTATGATGTTATTTTATTTGTAATATTTTGCAATGAAGTGATAGAATTGAAAACAACTAGGTTTTAAAAAACTTGTGTGTATTTTAATTAATTTTCTGTGTATTTTTTATAATCAGAAAAAGAGGATCCTGTCTACTTTCTTTATGTAATAGTTTGCATAACAAGAATACTGCAAGTTAGAGCTGAGACATAATTTTTGAGACAGTGTGCTTTAACAAACAGAAGATAATTACTTTGTAATTAGTATAGTTTCACATCTTATATAAAATTTCCTATTAAACCCAGTACTTGAAAGAAAATTTTGGACTTTCATCCTTAAGTAGTTTACCATTTTTCTTATTTAGGCTATTAATTTGTATTGTCTAATGTGCTTTTTAATAAAACAAATTAATATAGGTTTATGTTATCTGATTAATTTCCATCATAATTATAGAATTTATTTTAATGTCACAGTATTATTTCTTTGGGAGGATCTCCTGACCCAAGGAAAGAAATAAGATGTAGTAATATATATGCCACCCTGAGAATTAACTAAATCCCAGACACTGCTCCAAATGTTTTATATATTTTTTGACTATTTAATTATATGAGTACCATTATCAAATACATTGCCTAATCCCCTTTATAGACTAAGATGCTGAGTTTAAAAAGGTTGGTTATTTATCTGGCATCATGAAACTTGTAAAACAGCAGAGGTGGAATTCCTTGGCTTTTACCATAGAGCCAGCCTGGCTCTATGCCCACCATTTTTATTTTTATCATGACTGCACTGAACTATGGAAAGATGTGAGTGATGGGGAACTGGAGAGATCCCAGGACCCTCTCTCAAAATTATATGGTAGAAAATATTGCTAAAAAGAAGTGAGAGATCACCTCCAGAGACATAAGAAGGGTAAGTTGAGCTAGTATTTTCCCAGGGTTCTTTAGAAATGCTCTAAATAAAGGACAACGTGATTTGTTGTGTCTTCTTGATCTTAATTCAGTATCTTTGTTCTCTGCTGTTTTCATATGATATTCCAAGCAAATGTTAAGCAGAGGAGAGTGGAGGTAACTGTATTTATATTAACTGATATAATAGGTATCAGATCATATCTTTCAGGAAGAAGGTGCTCTTACTTGCTTCCCATTTATTTTTTAAATTTTCTAATACCTATAAAACTGGAGGTATGTAGAGATAGTTTGATGCCTTTCTTATATTTAGGTATCAAATCCATATACTGAGAATAGTAGGTTAATATTTTTGCCCTCAATTAGTTCCTTCTGTATTACCAAATTAGGGATAATGTACTTTTTTTTGGGCTGGAACTCACACTCAGGGCCTCTTGCTTGCCAGGTAGGTGCTATGCTACAGAGCTACATCCCTGGCCCAGAAAATGTACTTTCCATGTAATTTTAAACTTACATTTTGTTGTAACTTTGTTCCAGTAATGTAGCAAGTATCTTACCATGAAAACTGGTATCCTAAAGTAAGACATTGTCATAATAAAATCCAAAAAATTGCATTACTAGCTTTGCCTTCAGGTAAAGACTAGAAAGCTCACAGTTCTTGTTACATCAAGTCAAAAATTGGTAAAATGCCTGTAATAACTTTAGAGATAGGCCTCATCTTTACAGTTCTAATGTAAGTACCCAGAAAAAGTCTAAATATTGATGTACATTAGTAGATTCTTTGTATTTTAAAAAGTCTCTAAAAATACATTAGTTAGTTGATCAATAAGCATTTAACAACAAAGATGAAAAAGAATAAAGCAGTTGTAATAGAGAAATCTCTGCTCCATTAATTACAATAAGCACTATTATTACAATGTGAAGATATATTTTCTTGAATATGGTTGTATTGTGCTGTGTTTGTTTGTCTGTTTGTCATAAAGCATCATTGAAGACACATTAATAATGGTTTGCTAAAGTCATGATTTTATTTGGATTGGAAATACAGAGACATCTTGGGTGAAGTGAGAAAACCAGACACAATATTTGCTATCATTTGTCAACATCTTGGTAAATTTGTTTGTCAAACACCAAATTGGTTAAAGAGAAGGAGAAAATTGGTTTTAAAAGAATTTTAACTGGGCATGGTGGAACACAACTGTAATCCATTCAGGAGTCCCAAGCTGGAGGATTGCAGCAGATCTGAGGCCAGACTGGGCTACAAAGTGAGTGAGAAGGAAAGAAAGAAAGAAAGAAAGAAAGAAAGAAAGAAAGAAAGAAAGAAAGAAAGAAAGAAAGAAA
>PVJX010034352.1:0-18993 GCA_004027295.1 Dolichotis patagonum
AAGGTAGAGGAAAGGTCACAACAATGGAAGAATTGGAGAACCGTCTCCAAGGCCCCTGCAAGACACAGATTAGAATGTTTTCAGTATGGCCTAACTGTACTCTGGGGAGCTTTTCCCAGAGTCTCATCCCTAACTCACTTCTCACTGACAAACAGCAACTCCTTGATTTCTTCCAGAGCCCCCTCTTGTTGCACCCAGAAAGAGACTCCTTCTTTATGCCTGAAATCAGGCAACTTCTCCAAACCGTCTCTTTGCCACTTGAAGAGCCTGTTGTGCTCTCTCAGCCCCTTCATGTTGCTTCTGATGTGGGAGTATTTGCATGGGTTTATAGCTCACCTCTCAGCTCACCAGAGCATTGAATATTGCAAATGCCCTCACACACTTGGGAGTGAGCATCTCCACCCACAAAGCCCAGCATCTGGCTGAGATGTTGCAGGAGTTACCGTGGAAATCTATCTGATTTTCAGTATGAAAGTAATTTCACCAGGGGTACCAGGTAAAAAGTGAGCAAGGTGCTTACCCGGAAGTGAGTATGAATTGTGGCAAAAATCAGAAGTCAGAGGCAAAGTGGTAATATCCAACAATTAGTCTGAGCAAGAGCAATCCGAGTTGAAATATTAGGAACAAATTGGAAAGTAGAGTACAAGCTGGGTTAGGTAATTAGTTCATCGAAAAGTTTAGGGGGTTAGCATCAAAGCCAGCATGCATACCATTCCTTAATCAGTAGCCTGAAATGAATTATGGTGACAGTATTTACACCACAATCATTAGAAGACACCACATATCAGAGTTTAACTTAATTATTTGTTTTAGAAAGCTGGTTCTTAAACATTTACTAGCCCACCACTGCTAAGTGATAGAGAGGTTATAGGCACCGGCATTGTAACCAGAAATAATGGGGAATCTGAATGAGTTATTTAACCTTGGTCAGCCTGGATTTTGTGACCAATAAAATTAAAATAGGTTGAATAACCTTGAAAGGATTCATTCACATTACATGCAACTCGAGGTCTAGAATGCAGCACAATATCCAGCACATTGAAAATCTTCTCTAATGTAATAGCCATGTCTCAGGTGCCACACCCAGGAGGCTAATAATTTCTTCCCCGGAAATCCCTTTCCTATTCATGCTTGATTAGCTTAAAGGGGACAGGGCAAGACAGGATGTTAAGGAGCAAAATGAAGTTGCAAATATACATTTATTTTTCTGAAATGATAAGTCGAGAAAAAATTTCTACTACTTCTCATCGTTGCCAACTTACTTTTTGGGAGTTTGTAACAAAAAAAATAGAATTCAGAAAGCAAAAGTCATTCTAAGAGGATTTTTCAATAATTGCCTTTTTTTTCCTTCAGATGTTCAGAGATGATTTCCACCACCATCGAGATACAGATAAAAAGAAAGTCGAGTGTTTCAGTGCCGAGCCCAGCCTGTCTTATGAGCAGGGAGGTTATAAGGAGAAGATAGCTGTCTCCTAGAAAAGCTAATCCGTCGTTTTCATGTCCAACCTTTACAAATTGTGCCCATGTGGCAGAGTTTGAATCACTCTCTCTAGCAGCCTCTGAAAACAAATGCAAAACCTTTCAAGTTCATTCAAAGTCATTACAACACTTTCCAGAACTGAATCAATTACCGTAACCTCTGTGGGTGTGTAAAATATGAAATTATCAGCACCCTTGTGGAGCCACAGAATTGGTAAATTAGCAGAAATTGATTATGGGAGCTTTGGGAGCAGCCCCTGGTGTATTAAGTGTCTTGATGACAAACAGCAATATATTATTTGTGATATTATTTTGATGAAATTGTCTTGTCCATTAATGGCGCTTTGCCTCAGTTGCTGCTGATTTTGCCATCTAACAAATTGACAGGGGGGTTGAGCTTTCCATGTTGAGACTGACAAAAACAAGACAATCCAATTGTTCTGATAGATCTAATATCCCTTTTATATCACAATCAGGAGAGAGTTTAGTCTTTCCAAATGAGCTCACTGTATCTTCTCCTTTCTGGATGCCATCAATACATTTCAAATAGATTCTTACTTATACTCTTTGGTATGAGGAGAATTTTTTGTCCTTTTCATTTTTTATCCTTATATCCTATTCTTATTTCCCTGCCTCTTCATTGTCTTATGGACCTGCTTTTTGAGACAGGTTAGTTAAGGTACAAGGATCACTATATCCTAAAAGGTCAATGTTCCTAGTATAGCCCTCTCCCCTAGTTCCTGCTCTCTTGGCTTACACGTTGATCTGTTTTGAAGCAAGAAGATTTGCTCAAAGTTGCCTTTGATGGGAATGGAAGCAGAACTACAAAGGAGTAGGGACAAAGGCTCCCAGCATGAGCACTCTAAGACCTGGTAAGATTCCTTATGAGTCTCACAATGAGGGCTCTGCTGTAGGATCCTTCCCTTGTGTCAACCCATAGCTGGAAGATGGCAACTATGAGCACCTGACCAAAGCTAGGAAAGTGAGATCCCCTCCTGGGAATGTGACATTTAGAGGGTGGAGATTTAGAAGCTATATATCGCTAGAGCTGAGTCACAGCATTCTGCTGACAAGCATCACAGAATCTTGAGTTCATTTCTCCAGAAAATCGCTGCCTCTTGCCTTTACTGGTTCTTGTTTATGCAGTATTTTCTGAAGCTCTTTGAACTACTCCAGTACTTTTCCAAAAAAGTCTCACTTCTTTTTTTACCCAAGTTCACTGAAGTCCATTTCTATTATTTACAACCTTTACAAACTGTACCCATGTTAAGGAACTTCAACCTTGTTAATTCAGAGATGGTAAAAACAATCAAACTGGACTGAGTAATTAATATACAGTAACCAGTAGCTTCCATCCTGCTTCTACTTTGCATGTGTTGAGTAGAAAGTCTGTGCTTTGAAACCAGACAGAAGTTTGAATTCTAGCTCAGCTGCATGTTGGCAGAAGAGATAAGAATCTTCTGCTTCATGTCTCTGTGTCTCGATTTCCTCACCTGTAAGATACAAATGAGGACCAGGGATTTAGCTCAGTCACATAAGTGCCTGCCTGGCTAGTGCAAAGTCATGTGTTCAATCCACGTACAAAAAAAAAAAAAGATACAGATGAAACTGCAAACTTCTTGAGGACATTTTGAGAAGTACATAAGACAATAAATGTAAAGCATAGATAGGTGCAGAGTAGGTATTCAACAGTGCTCTGCAGGTGGGAAGATTAAGGCAGGATTGGGCATATCTTCTGGGATCTTGCTGGAGCCAGGAATTGTTGTGGTGACTAGAGGAAGGAGCTGGTACATCTTCAACCTACCTAACTTGACCTAGTAGCAAGGGTGCACCTTGACCACTGTCCAACGGAACACTGCTTAGAAGACCTCATCTTCAGGAGAATGGCATGACCAGCATTGAGAAGTTTGGTGTCTCACTCTCAACCACCCACATGTCCCTCATAAAAATCAACTTGGCTACTTCAAACAAGCACCAAAAGCAGAAGGAAAGATTGGAATTGTGAGTCCCACATCACTGCATGCATTCAATGCCTTCAGATTAGAGCCTGAAATCAGTTCATTGCTCCTACTTCCACCACCCACTGCAACACAGCCACTAAATAATATCATCCACCAGTGCACAAGAAAAGTGAATGGATATGAGTTAAATTGGTTTCCCACCAACCCACAATTGATCTCCTACCACCAACACTTTGAACTATGGATATGAAAATATCCTAAGTGAAGCCTAACACAAAATGCACCATATTGTTTTTTGTTTTGTTTTGTTTTTGGTACCCAGAGATCAAACTCACAACCTCACGCTTGCCAAGCAGGTGCTTACACCACTGAGATAAATCCTTGGCCGAAAGTACACCATATCGTATGGTTCTATTTATATTAAATGCTGGACTAGGGAAATCTGTAGGTGCAAAGAGTAGATTGCAGGTTGCCAGAAGCTGAGCATTTGGGAATAAATGAGCAATGATTACTTATGGGTATGGAATTTCCTCTGGAGGTGATGAAAATGTTCTGAAACTAATGATTATGGTGGCACAATTTTGTGAATACTAAAAACTACTGAACCATACACTTTGAAACAGTCATTTTTATGATATAATAATTATATCTCAATCCAAAAAATGAAAGTAAAATGGTTTGAAAATAAGACAGAAGATAAAATAGAAGAAAGAAAGGGTTGGTGGTAGTCTCTTGGAGCTGGAGTGGACTCCTAGGAAGAGGTGGACATGCTTAGTATGGTGATTAAGAGCATGGACTCTGCCAGGTTTGGTAGTGCATATCTGTAATCCCAGCACTCAGGAAGCTAAAGCAGGAGGATAACCACGAACTCAAGGCCAGCCTGGGTTACATAGTGAATTTAAGGCCAGCCTAAACTACATAGTGAGACTCTGTCTCAAAAAAAAAAAAGAACCATGGACTCAGAAGTCAGAGTTCCTGGGTTCCAACCCCAGCCCTGCCTAGATGCTGAGGAATGGTATTCCTAGTGGAGGAACAGCAAATGCAAAGGCTCTGGGGTGAAGCTGTCTCACTTTATGTGATGCAAATATCAAAAAGTTAAGCAGATCTTCTTACCTGAATCTAGAGCTATAAAGGATCACGTTCTGCAGATTACCTATTAAATATGTACCGAAACCGTGCCTTCCTGTGAGCCAGGGGCATCCATGCAGAAAGGGAAAAGAATCAAAAAGCCAAACCACACTTTGCCATGAGTCAGCCGGTGTATGGGCTGGGAAACAAGAAGAGCCCTGAGGCCTCCCCCTGCACCCCATCCCACCCCCAGCAACTGACTGATTCAGAGGAACTCAGAGTGAGATAACAGCAACTGAGGTGAAAGGAATGGCTTGATGCTTGTATCATTCAACTGACTTTGCAGGCCTGGAGATGGTGGTCTGGGCATCTATTTGGAGTACGGTAAGGTACACTGTGGCAACTGTGGGGGATTTCCTCCTGTCTTGTTTTTGAAACCCAATGTTTTGTTCCATTATACTGCTTTGTTTCATTCCTGTGTCTGAGAACCTGAGTAACTATTTTGAAGATAACAATATGCAATATAACAACCATTGTTAAATTCCTATCATCTTGTTTTCAAAATGTTGTTGGGGCTGGGGATTTAGCTCAGTGGCATAATTGCCTGCCTTGTAAGCGTGTAGTCATGTGTTCAATCCCTAGTACCAATAAAAAAAAAAGAAAATGTTGTTGTCATTTTGCTTTTGTTGGGTTTTTTGTTGTTTTGGTTTGGTTAGTTTGGGTTTGGTTTGCTTCTTGATTTTTCTGCTTTTTCTTTTTTTTTCCTCTTTAAAATTAAAAAAATAAAATGACTCTAGATGCTTCAACAAGGCCAGGGGACACTTGTATCCCAATCAATTGAATTCAAATTCAGCATTTCCATCCATCATCTAGGTTGTCCAATGCAACCTAGGATCTAAACTTGAACAATGAAATACCTTCGCAGCCAGCTCAGTGTTTAACTCATCGCAGGTGCACACTGAGTGCTTAACATATATGTACCCTTCACTGCCTACCCCATGGGCCCTCCCAGCTCCTGATGCCAGGAAACCATGAGGTCATCCCTCCAAGGAAATAGGCATATATCTCTGTCTGTTGCCCCAAAGCCAGGTGTAGAGTCAGGGGTACTAAATGTTTGCCAGCTGAATCAGTGAGGAGGCTGCATTGTTGGCTCTTCTGTGCTTGCTAAGGGAGGCAGCACTGGAAAGTGAGAAGGCCCCACTTGTGTTGCAAAAGGCGCACAAATTCAGATCCTGATGCTTCCTGTCAGTGCCTGAGTGACTCCAGTCTCATTAACTATCCAAGCCTCAGTTCCCTCCCCTCAGCTGTGAGAGGAAAATGAAGTGGACACTTCTCCTTGGTTCACCATGATAAACACAAAGTAAGGCAATGCATGAAAAAAGTCCAAACAAGAGGGTAAGTTTATGTAAAATTTTATAAATAAAGCATAGAATTTTGTGTGGTCTTAGCAGACCGACACTGAGTTCTTTATACTAAGCCCTTCTCTGGTCTTTCTTTTTACTCCAGTCCTTAAATAAGATACTGATTTTGCCCCCACTTTAAAAAAAAAATCTATGCCCAGAGTTGTTATGTTACTTGCCCCAAAGTCCCACCACCCATTACCCTGTCTCCTCCCAACAAGGGGTGAGGAGTGTGAGTCTGTGAGGTGTTTTCAACAAGTTATAACTTACTTCCCTACTATCTAGATGGGGTCCTTCCTTTTCTTTTTCACAGGCACATGAATGCCCTTCTCATTCAAAGGATTCCATGAGTTCTGATAAAGAAAGAAGATGCATCTCACATCACCCTGCTAGCCCTCCCACTGGAGGATGTACCCCATGCTGCTCTAGTTAATAGGTATCTACCCCTTCCGCCAACATGCTCCCCACACACAGCAAGTCCTCCCAGAGCATCCAATCACTGCCCGCTACCACCTGTCACATCACAGGGGGCAGCTGGCAGAGGCTGGGGTAGGCGAGCAGGGCTCTCATCAAGAGCCACACTGCAGGCTGCCGGCAGGTCGGAGGCAAGGGCTCTCTTGCACAAGGTCTGTTAACATAATGAGGGGGTAACCTGATATTTAAATCACAACCACAGTGGTAAATCTGCATTGTCAGCCTTCAACATGATTTACAAAATAATTTAAAAATGCATGAACCTTCTTTATAAAGCACAGGGGTGCTAAGTTAACTTCTAAATATTTTATCAGCCAAGGTGAGCTCTTTGCTTTGCGGCCATCACTCACTGAGCCTGCTCTCTGTGTGTGAATCTGAAGATCCTTCAGTATGAGGTGTGCCAGTTCCCTTGGAAGGGGATGTGGTTTACTTTGCCTCGTGTCATTTGAAGGATGCCTTTGTGCACCACCTCACAGGCAGTGGCTACTTCCAGTATTCCCAGCTGATCCTAGCCCTCCCTTCCTTCACTACAACAAAGCAAGAGCCCATGGCCTTTGGGGGGGTCTCTCCTGCATGGTAGGGAAGGAACTCCCAGAAGACAGCCTCCTAGAATAGTCCAGAGAAGCAGTAGCCCTAGCATCTTTACTCCCTGGAAGAGATTGCAGCTGGCATTGAACAGTCGAGGTTGACCAACCACCACTGAGATGGAGGAATGATAGGTACTTGAATTTCTGTGAATTCATATCAGCACTCATTTTGCACTTCTTCAAGTGATGAGGTGCTTCAAAAGGTAGTCCATGCTTATTGCAAAGCCTTATTCCTCTCTAAAATACACTGAAATTTCACTTCCTACCGGTTCTCATTGCTGGTCCCATCTACTTGAGATCAATCAAGTCATCCCAATCAACACACTGTAGAGTTGAAGGAATTTACATTAGCTTTGCCCGGCTGCAAAGGTTGCTATCTCTTTCCCATCCTCTCATCTCACCTGGCAGCCTGTGCCCTAATTGCTCTCCTCCATGAACATCTGCCCTCAGGAAGATATCTGCCATCCCAGCATGACTGAATCCATCGAGAAATGAGTAGCGGATACCAGAACCCAGCTCCTTCAGCTCTGCTTCACCAAACCTTGGCCAAGATGCTTTACTCACCCACTGGATCTCAGTATTTTCTTTTCTGCCACTACTGGGACTGGTTTAGGTTAGTTTTTAGGACTCTTCCCAACTCCTGAAATATAATCTAAGGAACAATAGGGTAGGAATAATACCTAAAGTAGTTAGTCAATGGAAAAGGCTTACGAGTAGGAGAAGGAGAAAGGGAAGGCCCAGAGGAAGGGAGAAAAGGAAGAATGAGGAGGGGAACAGGGAAGGAGGGGAAAGGAAGAACAGCCCATTAGAGTCTTTTGGAAACTTTCTAATGCACCAAGCAGAAGTATTTTTGAAAATGTAGACAACAACACTACTCTTTATATAGTTACTTATTACACGGTGCTGGTGTGCTGTTTGAATCACAAATTGCATGCTAATGGCCTAATTCATAAGCCATTGACATTCTTTATGAGTCCTTAGCATTCAGAAATGAAGAATTTGTGTTCAAAATATAATTTGCATTGCAAAATTCAATAATTTAGTTTCTCATATTCATTAATGCCTTAAACCACAACACATAACTTATCCCATTCCAACTCCCTCCTTAGGACACTGGAAAAAGAAGTGCATCAGCTGGGAAATCAAGTGCTGTTTTTATGGCCATATTTGGAACTATATTGAGAACCATCACAAGGGGAAGCCAGGCTGTTTTTCTCAAACAGTGGATACTGAAGGATTTTGCCACAATAGGGTAACAGAGTTAGGAGGCCTCTCAAACCCCACCCAGAAGTTTATTTACCTTTCAATCTCAGAAACCTCATCTGAAGAAAAAAAATGCTGCTAAAAGTGATGTAGAATTTCGAGGTAAATGGTGGAAAATTCAGTGGAATGACCAATGTAGCAACTGAATCATCTATGGGACTCGCAGTTGAGTAGTTAGTGGAGTACTCAGTGGAGTGATACATGTAACAATTGAATAGTTCATAGAATGCTCAACTAAATACTCTGTGAAACACCCCAAAACAAATTGTCAATCAGATGTTTTATGGTAAAGGCTATATAATACTCTGTGAACTAGAAATGGAGTCATTCTCATAGCAGACACCTCCGTTGTGAGATAGGAATCCTGCTTCCTGTATGTAAGGGTCCAGATTGGGTTTATGGCATCTCTAGCTGATTTTGGTTCCTAGTAGGAGACAGGCACAGAAAAAAAAACAAAGAAGTAGACTGTTCATGGCAAGGCTATTGGGTATATGAATACACATGCAGTCCCTTGACAGCCAGTCCTTGTGGCAATAACTGACTCCAGCTCCAACAAGCCTACCTTGGTTTGGTAGGGTTTGTTGTCATATGCCAACACATATCTTCTCTTTTGGAATAGTGTGTAGGTACCTAGGTCAAAGCAGTACCCAGATCCGAGTATCAGGAGGTTGAAATTGACTAGATGCAACTCCAGAGCCAGAAGTCCTGAGTTTTACTTTCCATCCTTCTACCAACCTCCTGTGTCAATTTAACCAAGTCAAGCCCACTCTTCTGGGCCTTGTAAATAGAGAAGTTTTGATGTTGTGACCTCTAAAATCTAAGACCGCTAGCAAATAAGGGTCTGACCCTAATATCATAGCCCTCTTTGGGCATTAGTTTCTGCTGTATGCCCCCTAAAGCTGGTATCTAGAAGACAAATGCCTAAGGTCGTCCAGTTTAGTGCCATATTTCCAGGATTCAGAGCAGAATTCTTCTCAGAAAATAATCACTCATTCATTCAACAAATGTATTCTTTTTTTAAATTTTTTTTATTTTAAAGAAAATAAAACAAAAGAGGGCAGAACAAAGCAGATCAGAACAGAACAACATAAGCAACACAGCACTTTACAATAAGACAACCAGACATTAACAGTAGCTATCAAAATATCTCTTTCTCTGCTATAGTTGAGCATAGTTTCAAATACTATAATATCAAACATAACAAAATAGTATAAAACCATTCAAAAGAATGAAAGAATTACAGGACATTCTGAACTGAATAACAGAGAATGATCAATGGCTACTATAATATCTCATTTTCAATAAAAAAAAATTTGTTTATACTGTCACATATATTAAAATCCCAATAAGACACAGCATGATAGAACTGATGGTAATAGCAGAGTAGAAGCATGGTAGGACTTCTAAGCAAGATGATATTAAATCAGCAATGCCTGCCATAATGTTTTATTTTCTTCAAAACAGCTGTTCATACCAACATGCATAATAAAGTCAAACAAAACAGAATAAAACCATTCCAACTGATGAATGAAAACATTGAAAGGCTTCAAAGCAATGAAATGGGAAATCATGATTACCATAAAGTCTTATATACTCTTACCAACTCTCATACTAGGGAGACTATATGGTATTTACACATGTGAGTTTGGTTTATTTCGCTTATGTGTATGGTCTCAAGTTGTGTCCATTTATTTATAAATATCTCGATGTGATCATTCTTTATAGCTGAGTAGTACTCCATTGTATAAAAATACCACAACTTTTTTATCCATTCCTCAGTTGATGGGCACTTAGGTTGTTTCCAATATCTGGCTATTACAAATTGTGCTGCTATAAACATGGGTGCACACATATCACTGTGGTATGATTCAACAAATGTATTCTGAGCACTGACATGATGAGCTGTTCCCAGGCAGTAGAGACCCAGTGATAAATAACTAGAGGAAGTCTCTGTTTCAGTGAACTTGCTTAGATTCAAAGAGACAGACAGACAATAATCAAGAACACATAAATAAACAGAACAAGTTCAGAAAATGGAGTAAATAAAATAAGGTAATGAGTTGAGTAGCAGTTGAGATAAATGACACTTAGGTGATCAACACCATCGTCTCTGTCTTTTGATGGAACATCTGAGTTGAGACCTTTGTAACGACAAGAAGCCAGCCACAGGTAAATCCCAAAGCAAAGCTTTCTGGGAAGAGGGAGAAGGAAGTGCAAAGGTCCTGAGATACACACATGCACTGTGTGTTATAGAAGATAAACAATAGCTCATGCAGTTGGGATATTGTGAGTAATGTGCCATAAATGGGTGAGGTGGTCAGAGGAGTAGTGGGAGCAGGTTGTGCAAATCTTTGCAAGCACATTGTAAAGAGTTAGGGTTTCCTTCGAAGAGTGATAGGAAACCACAGATATTTTCAGCAGGTAAATGCTGTGATCTAGTCAATAACTCTAAAGGTCCACTGAGTACTCCGGAGAAAATTAAACTGTTGGGGTGCAAAGCACCAACTATGGGACCCTTGAAACGGGATCAACCTGGAGATGTGACACCCACCCATAAGACGGACACACCGAGGCATTTCCAAAACCATTTTGTTACAGTCCTTGCCGCAGGGGCAGCCGGTGGGCCTGGCACCCAACACCTCTTTGTGAAGTCTGAAAGCAACTCATTTCGAGATTTGCTCAACTTCTCCTCCTTTTGCTCCTGCAAACTCGGCAGCCTTGTCATAAGACCAAGTCATTCATCAGCAAATCTAAAATATTTATTGTGCATATTTTAAAGGCCAAAGTGCTACATCATCCAGCTCTGCCCAGATGGGGACAAGGTTTTGTAGTGCCAGTGACTGGGATGAGGACGTGCCAGACAAAATTGCAGACAATTAATCTGTGCAAATGGAACTCTCCAAAGGAGACTGGAGGACGTACTTAAGAGCCAGAGACGAACCAGCCCATAATGACCACCATTAAAATTTAAAACAATTTGCTTTTTTTAAAAAATGGAAATCTTCATGTCCTTTGTAGTTATCAGTTATCCTGCTCCCATGGGAAAAAATTGAAAGGTGGAAATGTAAGAGGTGAGGGGTGAAGAGTGTAGGAAGACTTAGACAGTGACTCAAGCCAGATTCCTATACCCACGTCTTTTCAAGGCTCCTACATCCACAGATGCTCCTCAGTCTTGCTCTCATTGCTGTCTTTCCTTTGGCAGCAATGGGGTGTTGGCCAGATGGACTCATTTGCATTAGTACTTAGTGCATGTGTTGTAGGTAGAGACACTGGTAGGACAAGTGACAAGGTGATGATTGTTTAAGACTGGGAGTGAGTCCTTTGATCTTCAAGATCCTCATTTATAAAATTTGAAATGGGGTTAGCATGTGGTCAACATTAGATTCATGTGACTGTTGCCATCATTGTTATTGCTGTTATTTCTACAGAGTTTTCCTATATACTGGCTGTGGGACTCAGGTAAGTATCTAAGATTTCCATAAATGTGATTATGGTAGTATCTTCCCCCACTGGATTCTTGGGGAGACTAGAGAAGTTTATATGTGACAGATGCTTAGGTTGTGTTCAAGTTCAATGAACAGCTACTCCTATGATTATCATCACCTTCAACTTCAATCCATTGTTCAGTATTAGTCTGTATTTCAACTCTTTTTTATTGGTTATACAGATTAATGGGTTTCATTTCATTTTGACATATTTTGTAAATTCACATAACATACTTTGATCATTTTCAAATTTCTCCCCACTCTTGCCCCACCTAGTTTCAACCCTCTGGTTGGGAGGGTTGCAATGTACATAGTATATTATGCTCGTATCCATCTCCCTATTACCTGCCCTTAAACCCACTTCCTCTACCTCTTATTCTCTTCTTCTGAGCTGAGGCTGGGGCTGCTATGCTCTGTGGCAGAAGATGTTGATGGAGTGAATGAGAGCTGCAGGCATCTCACCATCTGGTGTCTGCTCTGCTTAATTCCTGAGCCCTCTGTGACTCAGTGTCCCTCATCATCTTAGCTACCTACCTTGCTGAGATAAAATAGGTGACATCCACAGATAAGGATCAAAGGTTTATTTAGCTCACAGTTTGTAGAGGTTTCAGTCCATATTGGCTGGTTCCAAGGCAGGGTGGCACATGGTAGGGAACACTTCATGATGGTGGAAAACAGCAAAAGTAATAAGGAAGAAGAAAAAAAAGGGAAAGGGACAAGCCACTTTCTGTCTCTTATATGGTATCCAGTCTAACAGGATTAGGGAAGTACCAATCCAATCAGTGGACTGATCCAGCAATCACCCACCCCTAATTCCAGCACTCTTAATCTCAATATTGCACTACAAATCTATCACACACTCTAGAATAAGCAACTTCAAAAAAAGACCCTATGGTCACATGAGGCTTTGGGGGGACATCTAGACACAAACTATAACATTCATCAATAAATTAGACAATATGTTATATTTGCATATGTCATTGACACTGTTTTAAAATAAACTGCAGTCATAGATACTGAGACATGAAGAAAAGTTAAACATCATTATGTCAATATAAGGTGTTGATGGTTATTGTTTATTTAAGTAGAGTAGAAATTTTTTATTATTGTTTTGATTCCCCTAGTCCTGAGATAACAAATAAATCAGAAAAGCGTCAAGTCAGAGTAAAACATGGCTCTACAAGAACCAGGGTACAGAGTTTCATCGGGATTTTTTTTTCTCCTTCTGCAATCTTTGCTGAAAGACATTTGAAGTGAAGTTAATAATTGAAACGTAATGAATAATTGCAGTTTGGGGTCCATAACACAATCATAATTGCCAGTTTATTACTTTTTTAATATATTTGCCGAGTATTAATAATATTGAAATAATGCAAGAAGATCATGGGAAATAAATGAAATATATCATTTGTCAAGGAAAAAAGATTTCCGAACTGTAGGCACTGCTCTTATGAGCTCAGTGATGAATGTAGCTTTGAACTGAATCCTTCATCATGGGGACATCACCTGCAAATTTTGGTTCCTGCATAATTCTCATCCAGTCAAATAAAGATGACAGTATGGAAGACTTGCCATGCAGAGAGCCTTGTCATCATTTATGTACTTCTTTGGGGGTGTGAAACACAATCTAGGAAAAAGTTCCAGAGCCAGGGATAACAAGACCCAGGTTTCAGCACTGGCTCTTTAACCAAGTCCTTTCTCCTCAAGCATGCTTGGTCCTTGCTGTAGAATGACAACGAAATGAAGGGATTGGTGGAGGTGGTAAGTCTCTCCCCTTTCACCCCTTACTTCCCATTCTCATTATTCTTCTCTGGGGCTTCATGTTTTGAAAGCTCTTCATACAACAAAGTATATGCAGTGAATCCCCAATGCTTGTAATCGTCTCTGGGTGCTTAGAGGGACTGAACATTATCATCTGTAAAATGAGAAGTTTGACCTTGAAAATAACTCTCAGCCTTCACATCTCAATATTAGGAAGCCTTGATCAGGGATGGGAAGTCATGGCTAGTTTATTACTAAGATTAGCAACCGTTGTGAAGTCTGCAGGGAGTTCCTAAAACATAGACAAGTGGACTCAAAGGCCCTTTGAAGCCCTTCCTGCTTCTGTATGTTGGGACTCTCTTCCCTTCACCTACTGCCTTGTCTTAAACATTTATAATGTGCTGGGCACAGAGGTACGGAAAGGAGGACCAGGGATTTTGAAAATGAGCTGAGTTGCATAGAATGGTTTACCATTCCCAGCTGCTGATGAAATTTGTATCCAAACAAAGGTATTGTTTCCTTTTTTTTATTGTAAGAACAAAACACTTTGATTTTTGCTAAAAATATATAGTCAAAATCATAACAAACCCACCACCCGGATATCTCTACAGGTGTCTAAATTTCATTTCACATAAACGTGTTAACATCATACAGCACCAGACTATTCTCTGATTCTCTTCTTCATTTTATGCTATACCAGAAAGTTCTTTCTAAGACAACAAAGCCTTCCAGAAGTTTTCTCTTGTATTGATTTACCGTTAATAATTCACCATGGACATCCAGACCACTATCAAAAAGCAGCTGTATAAAAGAAAAGAAAGCTTTTTGTGTGCTGAGATGGAACAATCTCCAAGATAGGTTGTTAAGTGTAAAACAGCAAGGTCAGAGCACTGTCTACTTCACTCCCAGTTGGAGAGAGAGAGAAAGGGGGAGAGAACAAAGTGTGGGGGTGGGGAATGTGCCAGTAGGGGAGGGGAACATGTACACATATTTTCTCAGAGAGGAAAACCAAAGGAATTGGTCATGCTGGTTGCTTTGGAGGAAAATTCATTGGCTTGGGTCAGACATAACAGAGAGAAGTTTCATTTATATACCTATAATAGTTTCAGACATGCAATTGAATTTACTTAAAATGTGTGTGTCATGCTTATGTTTTATGTTCTTCATGGAGTGTGTATATTTTTAACATGATTGATAAATTTGGGTTATATTTAAATTATATCATTTGCAATGTACATGTTTATCTATTTAAAAGTATTTTACCATGGTATCTCCATGGTCCACCAAAGTGCCTGGAATATAAGGAAAAGATTAGTAAATATCTATCAAATGACTTGAGATGTTTGGATGAATAAACAAACTCTGATTATTATCATATCTTAGTCCTGAACTGAACTTTTCTGTGGCTCTTTCTATTCTTTTTTTCAGTTTGGGTTTTCTGTCATGATCTCAGTACTACTCAGAAGCATACCACATAAATGAACAAAGTTCCCTATGCATGGTGATAAACAAACGTCTGAGGACCCCTGGGGTGATCGCATTCAAGATCCTGCTGACTGATACGAGCCAGAATTCCAGGACAGCATCAGAAAGACATAAGATTCAGGAGTCGTCCCCTCTGAGAAAGAATTGGAGGTCTTGAGGTAGGGCGGATGGGGTGGGGAGAGACAGGTGGGGAAGTTCTACCCTTGGCCCAAGCCTTCTTGCAGGAGTGAGCATCTGCCACTTACTGAGTAAGACAAGGTCCAGAAAGAGGGACAATCAGGGCAATGATGTAGTCCCAAGGGCCAGAGCAGATGTTCTGAGAAACAAGGTATACTGGGGTTCTATTTTCAGGTTCTCTGTCTTATTAGGAGATTCAGATCCTACTCAGTAAGGAACAGGAGCTCTGGGGCCTAATCTCCAGGCCCACTGGGTAGTGTTCCCTTAGCCTCAGTTTCCCCACATATAAAATGGGGGAATAGTGAGTATATAGACCCAGAAAATGATTGTAAGTCTTGAATGAGGTAATACAGGCAAAACCATACTGGCACATCATAGCCACTCAGAATGGCTCAGCTAGAATTACTGTGCAGAAGCATCCATTTCACCCTAAATTGGGGCACTGGGGAGAGATCCAGAAATAGACTTGTGAGCTGACCAGAGCAGACAAAGCAGAACTGAGATTCAAGAAGCAGTGAGGGCAGCTGGGTATGGTGACACATGGCTGTAATCCCAGTACCTTGGGAGGCTGAGGCAGAAGGATGTTGAGTTTGAGCCCAGCCTGAGCAACTTAGTGAGACTCTGCTCAAAATGAAAAAATTAAAAAGGGCTGGGGATGCAGTTTCATATGAAAAGACCAAATCCTTATGCCAGGAGGAGGGAGGGATTGAGATGCCATTCCCCCATGCCAGCCGATGTCACTGGCCACTGTCTGTACCTCAGTATTACATAGGCCAGCGGAGAAGGACACAGCTCTATCCTCCTGGAGTTTTGGAGTTTGCTGTCTTCTGGGAGGGGTGCGTGGGACAAGTGAGTCTGGCATGGTGGTACATACCCATAATCCCAGCACACAAGGAGACTGAGGTGAGAGAATTGAAAGTTTGATCTCAGCCTGGACAATCAGCAACATAGTTAGACACTGTCTCAAAATTTTAAGGAAAATTTAAAAATTAAAAATAATAATTTCAGATAGATAGATAGATAGATAGATGATAGATAGATGTAGCTCAGTATGAAGACCCTGATTTCAATACCCTGTACTGCAAAAAAAAAAAATCTGTAGTTACTAAGGATTTGAACCAGTTACATCTAACTCAAAAGCCTTATTGTCCCAAACACAGAACACTATGCAATTTGTCATATAAACAGTGAGAATGAAAAAGGATATTATTAATAGGGCTTAAGGAAAAACCAGCCCAGACTTTAACATCTCAAGATAAAGGAGAAGAGGGTTCTTTGTAAACAAAGACATCCTCTAAGAAATCAGAGATAATTCAACTGACCAAGGGGATCAGGAAGGGAAAGGGTCTCATGCAAACCAATTTGTCCCTCTGTTACAATAGGCAGCTGCCTTCTACCAGTCCCACTTCTTAAATATATTTGACAGGTCAGAAAATAATTAATTGTGTCTGTTTTATTAATGTTTTAAAATAGAAATTAAAAATGTGACAAATGAATGAGAAACACCAGTCTGTTTTAATGAAAATTTCATTCTCGCCATCAATAAATCACAGACCAAAGAGAACTCAACATGAGCCATGATGTTCCTTGCCAGACTGTGTGGGGGTTTGTGGGGTGAACAATTCCATTTGAGAACAGGGAAGATCTGGAATTCTTCAGGATCCAGGAAGCCAGACTTAAGGAGCCAAAGGGGCAGCCACCATGGAGAAGGCTCAAAGTGATGTGGCACCATGGCCTAATGTGGATTTCACTGCTAAGGGATCCGCCTCACTGCAGGCAGCTTCCAGCAGAACAACAAGGTGGTCAGAGAAAGGCACCTTAATGAGATACAGCAGAATAGAAGCATTTTACAGCAGGAGGAGTCTCTGGCACAGATGTTGGGGACAATTCAGGGCAAGGTTTCCTGCCTAGAAAAGAGGTAAAGCCTAACAGCACTGCACACTTCTCTATCATTCCCAAACTCTATGTCCAGTCATCTTCTAAAATTTTGGTTTTCTTTTTTTGAAATTTTGCAAGAGATACCTTAACCCCACCGCAGAGAGAAATAAACCAATTCAAACGTGTGTCTTCAGTTTCACTGCTGTGGCTGCCCTGATGTCCTGAGTTGATTCAAAATACCCTGATCATTTTGACTTTGGGGAAGCGCAATAAGTCACACAGTGCCACGCCTGGTGAATAAGATGCATGAGAACACACTGTCATTTTTACCAATTCGTCTTTTTGTTGAGAGCACTGGGTAGCAGCACTCATCATATTTTTGACCGCACTGTGTAAAGACCCTCATGAAAGAAGACTTCCAAAACTGCTTCAGGAAGTGCAAGAATGATGGGATAAGTGTGTTTCAAACAAGCAGGAATATTTTGAGAGACATGAAAGATAGTGTGTCTTTACTGTCATTTGTTTATTTATTTATATTTTCTTTTAAAGAGAATAAAACCAAGCAAAATAAAACAGAATAAAGCCAAAAAAAAAGTTTAAGTGATACAGGGTTTCAAAACAAGATAATAGGAAATCAACAATGCTTACCACAATGCCTCTTCTTGTCTTCAAAATAGCTTCACATACCATCATACATAGGAAAAGCAAGCAAGAAAAAACAGAATAGAAGCAATAAAAACAAAACAATCAATGCAATACAGGACTTCAGAGCAAGATAATAGCAAATTCAAAATGGCTACCTTACTATATCTTGTTATCTTTGAAATAGTTACAAAGACAAGGCAGAAGGCATCACAATCCCTGACTTGAAGTTATACTACAAAGCTACTGTGATAAAACCAGCATGGTACTGGAATAAAAACAGACCTGAAGATCAATGGAATAGATTAGAAAATACAACCACAACTACAAACACACTCAGTCACCTTATCTTTAACAAAGGGGCCAAACACGTTCACCAGAAAAAAAGATGGCCTCTTTAACCAGTGGTACTGGAAAAATTGGCTTTCCATATGCAGAAAACTAAAACTAGACTCATGCCTATCACCATGTACTAAAGTCAAAATGGATCAAAGATCTAAGTATTAAAACAGAAACACTAAATATACTAGAAGACAAAGTAGGTAGAAATCTTGAAGACATAGGGGTCTGAAAAGAATTCATGAACAAAAATCAAACTACATGGGAAATACTTCACAGAAACAACTGGGATCTCACCTTATTAAAAAGTTTTTGCATGTCAAAAGAAATCTCCAGTAGAGTGAAAAAAACCCACAAATTGGGAAAAAAATCTTAGTCAACTGTCCCTCAGACAAAGAACTTTTATCTAGAACATATAAAGAATTTTTAAACATCAAGCCCCCAAAATTCAAAGACCCAATCCAAAAATGGGCATCTGAGATGAATACACACTTCTTAGATGAAGAAATACAAATGGCAAATAAATACATGAAAAAATATTCAACATCATTGGTCATTAGAGAAATGCAAATTAAAACTATATTGAGATTCCATCTCACTCCAGAAAGAATGGCTAGGATCAAGAAAACCACCAATAACAAATGCTGTGGAGAGGCTGCAAGGAAAAAGGAACTCTTCTGCGCTGTTGGTGGGTGTGTAGACTGGTTCGACCACTGTGGAAATCAGTGTGAGGTTCCTCAAAAAGCTGGGATTAGAAGTCCCATTTGGCCTGGTAGGCCCGCCCTTCATCCACAGGGAACTGCCTGGAGATCGGCATCTGGGCCGGGTCTGTTTGGGCTCGTAGGCCCGCCCTTCACCGCAGGAAGCCTCCCAGAAAGCAGCATCTCGGCCTGTCTCTTTGGGACCCGAAACTCTTGGAACTGCAGAGTGGCCCGGGCTGTTTGGATTGGGAATATTGTGGAGACTGGCATCTTGGCCAGGTCTGTTTGGGACC
>PVJX010034353.1:0-18995 GCA_004027295.1 Dolichotis patagonum
AGATTGGCTATAATCTCTAGTATAGAGGGCCTTGAAATACTAACAGAGAGAAACACAGGCAGAGTAGATCAGGAGATAGGGTCCATTGAGCTGCTCTATATAGGGAGGCAGTGGGACCCAAAACAAGCAGTGCACCCCATGGGAGTGAAAGGGGAGGAATTGTCTAAAAAAGGGAGGCAGAGGATACTGTTAATGGGGTTACAGAGATAAAAATTGATTAGTGGCTGGTTAGGACTGGTGAGCTAAAGAGTTAGAGGGTGATAAAGGTTACATGATTTCTTTCTGGGGTCATGAAAATTTTACAGATTTGGTTGTGATGATGCACATGTCTGCAAATACACTAAAGAATCATTCAGTTGTATATTTTAGTTGAATTATCAGTAATGACACTGCAGAAAGTTTGTGAAGTCAGTGAAAGTTAAAAGTGAATCAGTAGAGAAGATCAAAATAAGGAATGGGTTCTTTGAAAAGTTCAATACAAATAATAAACCTTTACCCAGGCTAAGTGACAAGAGAGAGAGGGAGAGGGGAGGAGAAAGGGAGAGACAGAGACGGATTAAATTATTAGTTATTAATGAAAGACTACTAATTGGTAATAAAGAAATTACTAATATCAGGAATGAAGGGGCTGGGGATTTAGCTCAGCGGCATAAGCACCCGCCTTGCAAGTGCGCTGTCGTGTCGTGGGTTTGATTCCCAGTACCAAAAAAAAAAAAAAAAATGAAAAAGACATCATTGTATGTCTGTGTTACATTTAAAGAATAATAAAGGAAAGCCAGGAATATAGTTCAGTGGCAAAACACCTGCCCGGCAAGTGCAAGGTTATGAGTTCAATCCCTGGTACAAAAGAAAAAAAAAAATCATGGAACTCAGTGCCCACAGATTTGATAACCTAAATGGAAATGGACCAATTTCCTTTGAGAAATACAATCTACTGAAACTTGCACAGCAAGAAATGCACAACCTGAACAGGCCTGTGTGTGTTAAAGAAAGTTGATAATAACCTTCCAAAAATCAAAGCATAATACCCAGTTGGGTTCATTGATGAATTGTACTAAATATTTATGGGGAAAATCATGCCAGTTCTCTACCATCTCTTTCCTAATGAGAACAGAAGTCCTTACTCACTGCCAACTTTCAACATAATAGTAGCAAATACAATAAGAAATGGAAATGAAAGGTATACAAATTGGAAAGGAAGAACAAAATTGTCTTTTGTACAGATCACATTTTTTCTATGTAGAAAATCTAGACAAATTGACAAAATCCTGTGGCTAATTAAGGATAGCCAAGGTCGTTGTATAAAAGTCAGTTTTTTATATTCTAGTAATGAACAGATGGAATTTGAGACTAAAAATACAATTACCATTTACATTAACATTGAATTGGAAGAAAACCTAGCTAATCTTGAATGTGGCAGTGGATTTTCAGATACAAAATCAAACGCATAATCCACGAAACAAATGATAAGCTGGATCTCATTAAATTTTTTTGTTGTGTGTAAGAGTGAAGAGAATAAGAATAGACAAGGAGAAATTGAAATTCTTTGGTGCATTGTACTAGGATATACAAGATCTATATGAGGAAAATCATAAAACCATAAGCAAAGAAATCAGAGAAGAGCCAAATAAATGGAGATGTATTGTGTTCCTGGATATGAATACTCTGTGTAGTCGAGATAACAGTTCTTTACAGCTTTATCTGCAGATTCAGTGCACTTTCTACCCTCCCCAAATCCAGCAAGTTATTTTGTAGATGTTGAAAGACTGCTAGCAAACCAAAAGACCTAGAATGTACAACTCATTATTGAAGAACAAAGTCTGAGGATAGCTACTATCTGAATTTTAGACTTCATATTTTAAAGTCACAGTAATCAAGATAGTGTGATATTTGTGAAAGAAGGACAAATAGATCAGTAGATAGAATAGATGACCCAGAAATAGACCCATATAAGATTTTTAAGGAGCAAAAGGAGTGTTTGGAGAAAGCTAATCTTTTCACCAAACAGTGCTGGAATAACAAGATAGAGACCTTACAGCCTTCACTAAAATGAATTTAAGGATCCATGTTTCTTTTTTTTTTTTTGGTACCGGGGATCAAACTCATGATCTCGTGCTTGCCAGGCAGGCGCTTAAGCCACCGAGCTAAATCCCCAGCCCTGAATTTAAGGATCAACTGTGGATTATAGCCCTAAGTGTAAAACTAGAAACTTACAAGGTTCTTAGAAGATACCATGGAACAAAACCTAGTTGACATTGGCTATGGCAGTGAATTTTCAGATATAAAACCAAAGGTGTAACCCATGAAACAATTGATAAATTGTGTTTCATTAAATTAAAAAACAATTCTGCTCTGTGAGAGGCTGTGTACTAGGAGAAAATACTTGAAAAAGATACAATAAAGAAATATTCAAGGGGCTGGGGATTTAGCTCAGCGGCATAAGCGCCTGCCTTGCAAGCAGGCAGTCGTGAGTTCGATCCTTGGTACCGATAAAAAAAAAAAAAAAGAAAGAAATATTCAAAAATATTAAGAAAAAACTCTTTAAAATATAGGAACAGAAAAATGAGCATCCTGATTAAAAAACAGGCAAAAGACCTGAACAGACACCAAGAAGATACACAAATTACAAGCAAACCTATGAAAATAGGTTAAATATTATATATCCTTAGATAATTGCGAATTAAAACAAGGAGATACCATTGCCCACTTACTAGAATGGTCAAGATCCTAAATGCCAGTACCACCAAATAATAGTAAAGATGTGGGGCAGCAGAAACTCATTTGTTGCTGGTGGCAATGCAGAATGGTGATGCTTTTTTTCTTTTCTTTTTTTTGGGGGGGGGCGGGGAGACAGGCCTTGGGCTAGTGGTGATCTTTTTGCCTCAGTCTTCCAAGTGCTGGGATTATAGGCATGCAACACTGTGCCTGCATTGTGCTGCAGCCATTTTGGAAGGCAATTTAGTGGTTTATCACAAAACTAAATGTACTCTTGCCATTAAATTTAGCCCTTATGATCTTTGGGATTTATCGAAATGATTTGAAAATCTATGTCTTCACAAAAATCTGCACACACATGTTCAAAGTAGCTTCATAATTGTCACATCTTGAGAGTAATTAAGATATCCTTTGGTTAGTAAATGTATAAATTGGTATATCCAGACAATGGAATGTTACTCTGCTAAAAAGAAATGAGCCATAACCATGATTAAAGAGAAGTTTTAAATGTATATTTAAAGTGAAAGGGAGATTAAATAGGCTGTATAAACTGTATAATTTGAACTATGTGAAATTCTGGAAAAGGCAATATTATGGGGACAATAAAAAGACCAGTGATTTCTAGGAGTAGGAAGAAGGGGGAGGAATGACTAGGCCAAACACAAGGATTTTTAGGGCAGGAAACTATTTGCATAATACTGCAATGGTAAATGAGTATCACTAAGTATCTGTCAAACCCATGGAATATACAATGCCAAGAGTAAACATTACCTGGATGTGGTGGTGTACACAGCTCTTGGGAGGGTAGTATTGCAAGTTCAAGTCCCACCTCAGCATCTTGGTAAGGCTGCCTAGAATACAGCTTAGTGGTGGAAAGCCTGGGTTCAATCCTGGGTACTAGGGAGGAAGAAAAGGGAAAGAGAGAATCTCTCGCATGTAAACTATGGACAGTAGGTGATGATAATGAGCCAGTGTAGGTTCATTGATTGCAAGAAACATACCACTATGGTGAAAGATGTCTAGATAAGGGAGGATTGTGAGAATGGGGTATTTGGAAAATCTCAGTATTTTTACTGTTTTGCTGTGAATCTCTAACAGTGCTTAAAGAAAAAAGCTGGGCTCACACCTGTAATCTCATCACTCAGAAGGCTGAGGCAGGATTGCAGTGAGTTTAAGGCCAGCCTGAATTATATAGAGAGACCCTGTTTCAAAAAAAAAAAAAGGTATAAGCAGTGCTGTGTTAGACAGTATAGTCTATGGCATGTTTATAGCCAAATAGACTATTTTTTTGTAGAGTAGAGCTCCCAGAATGAGACCTATATATGTGGAAATTTGATATATGACAAAGATGGCATTAAAATGGGAAAACACTTGAGGCATTGTTGTCTTGCCTCAATGAGAATGTCTTGTGTAGAAGAGGATTTGTGTTCATACCTATCAACATAATGCATGATACATTGATAGTATGCTATTCCTTTTAATGAGCGAGATAGTTTTATGTAAGAACAATGTGTTCTACCCCTGAGTTAATTACAATTGCATGAGAATAATATGAGAACATTAAGGCTTAAAAGAACCTGAAATATATATGAATAATGAAATATATATGATAATGATACTCAAATTCCTCTTATCAAGAGGAAGGTAGTATATTTGTGATGTTCTATTTCTATTTTCAATTAATTAATTTCTTAAACTTTGATTTTAAGATGAGTCTTGCACTGGATGTGGTGGCACACATCTGTAATCCCAGTACTCAGGAAGCTGAGGCAGGAGGATTGCCAAGAGTTGAAGGTCAGCCTGGGCTACAGAGTGAGTTCACAGCCAGCCTGCCTGACTTACACAGTGAGATCCTGTCTCAATGAAACAAAAACAAAAACCCCAAACATCTCTACAGAAACCCATCCACAAAACACCAACTGGAACAGAAATAGCTGCAGACTAGAAAATAATTTGGAAGAGTTCTTTTCCATTATTTCTTCTGTGTGTGTGTGTGTGTGTGTTATTTGTTGTGGAGGTTTTTGTGTCTTCTGTTCAATGAAAATAAGGAAATACAACCCAAGTTTTTATACAGTGTAGGTAGCCAAATATTTTAATATTAATTAGTGGTATTTTGATTTGTACAGTCATAATTTGTTTAAATATTCTGTTTCAGGGTCTAGAAGTGGGATTTGTAAAGCTTTTTCTTAAAAAAAAACAACAAACAAAAACTCATGTGTAATAAGATTGGTTAGTGTCTTGGTTACTTTTCTCTTGTTACTGGGACAAAATACCCAAAACCCAAAATGAAGGAGGGAAAGGTTTATTTAGCTCACTGTAGAGGTTTCAGTCCATAATCAGCTGGCTCCAAGGCAGGGTGGCATGGCACTGGGGCAGCACTTCAAGGCAGCAGCTAGAGCAAAAAGGGCAAAATAAGCCTCTTTTCCTCCCTTGTATTGTACATAGCCTCCCCTTCAGTGTGGGTGTAGCACTCACAAAATCTCCTTGCCCTCCTTTGCACATGATGAGGGTATTTGCAAAGTAAGAACCATGGCTCCCTACTGAGTCTCTCAGTTAAACTTCTAAACTTCTTAAGTTGACGCAATGTACCAACCATAATAGGAAGCTTTACAGATATTTTTACTACTAAACTATGACATAAGCCTTATAGATTGTAGATATAGAATGCATGTATAGAACTAGATTTTTAAAACTTTATTTGTTGCTAAATTCTATGAAGTTTTAGTTATCTAAGATAAACATTCAAAAATATAAAGTATAATGTTTCAGATTGTAGAGTAATATGTAATGTATTGTTTGTATGATATTTTAATATTAATTAGTGTTATTTTGATTTGTACAGTCATAATTTGTTTAAATGGCTTAATTTCAACACCCACTGATGCAGATTAATAATGTAAGAAGAATATTGGGAAAATATAATGCTTTTGCAAGTATTGGGAGTTTGGTGTGTTTTGAACAATAATTTAACGTTTGGGTGTCAAGAAATGGGTTTTCTCAGAGGCCATTGACAGTTATGGTAATACTGGCATAGAGCTTTAACCATACATCCTATTTATGATGAGGTGAGTAACTTTGAAATAAAGTTTTTGAGAAATAAAATATCAACTCTGTTAAAATGGTGTCACTTTGTATAGGAAATCTTTCCAGGACCTTGTCGAGGTCCGGGCAGTTTATATTTGTAATCCCATGCAAAAGTTACTGGAATTCCAATAAATTCATTCCAGTCTACCACTTCCAGTGCAACACATGGCAAGAATAAAGACACTAAGGCATATTTTGTAGTTATGAGTAGCCAAAAGGTCCTAAGTCCAGCTCGTATGATGGCTAAACAGAACAATGGCCTCAACCCAGGGCCAAACCCAGGTTTTATTAATTCGTGAAGAAGGGAATGACTTGAGGATAAGTAACTGTGAGAGTGGTAGGAAGTATGTGCGTGCCATGAGTGGGGCTAGGTAGGAGGCCTGAAATCACCTCTGCAGTATGCAAAGAAAGATACACAGAAAGAAAGAGTAATCTGCATGACACAGTGAGGCAGTATCTAATGTTTCGAGGTTGATGCATCAGCTCTGATGTGTAATTTTTTATGCTCTTAGAAGTCATAGCCTGTTACCTCAAGGCTGACAGGATGGCTCCACTCAGCCTAGCTCACACATACTATTTGGGAGTTACAGGTGGGGCTTCATTGACCTGACACACTGCTTCAAAGGCTACACATCAGCACCTCTGATGGATCCATTTGCTTTGATTAAGGCCAATTGAGGGGGTAAGGACAAAACTTAGCCAGCTGTGCATATATTAATACACAGAAGTAGAGCCATGTATAGCTAAAACGGAGATAATTGCTCTTCTTTCAGGGAGGGTTGTCCAGGTGGTCTTCCTCAACTTACTATGTTAATATTTTGCAATCTAATTTCATTAGATCATTACACTGATAAAGTGAAGCCTCATTAGTAAAAAGTCCTTTGCTTTATTCCAGAGGATCTGAAGAGGCAAAATGCAGTGCTACAAGCTGCGCAGGATGATTTGGGACACCTTCGGACACAGCTGTGGGAAGCACAAGCAGAGATGGAGAATATTAAGGCTATTGCCACAGTCTCTGAGAATACCAAACAAGAAGCCATAGATGAAGTGAAAAGGCAGTGGAGGGAAGAAGTTGCATCACTTCAGGCTGTTATGAAAGGTAAAGACAAACATTAGTTTTATGACTTTCTAAGATAACCAGGTTGTGATAATTGAGAACATTTTTAGATAATCTTAAAGTATATCCTGAGTTTATAGCTGATCATGGTGGCACATGTCTGTAATCCTAGCTACTCAGGAGGCTGAGGCAGGAGGATAGTAAGCTTGACGCCAGTGTGGGAAACTTAGTGAGAATCTGTCTCAAAATTAAAAGGGATAGGGTTGTAGCTCAGTGGTGGAAAGTTAGCGTAATTATAACATGTCTTCTTTTTTTTTTTTTTTTTTTTTTTGGTGCTGGGGATCGAACTCACAACCTCACGTTTGCCACGCAGGCACTTATGCCGCTGAGCTAAACCCCCAGCCCCAACATGTCTTCTCTTGAGTTCATTTGTGGCTTTGAGTACTTTATCTTCAAGATGTGCTATTGGAAAAAAGGGAAGTCAGTAACATTGTAAGAAGCATATTATCTGTATCTTAAACTGATTGAATAATGTAGAATTAGCAGTGACAATGTTAGAATGCATTTAATAAAGACTGTAGAGCAACATGTGGTTTATACCTGTGATTCTAGAATGTGGAAAGCTGAGGCAGGAGGTTTGATGCAAGTTCATGGCCAGCCTGGGCTATACAGTGAGTTTAAGACCAGGCTGGACTATATAGTGAGACCATGTGTCAGACAAACAAACAAACACAAAAGTTTTTTTTTTTTTTTTTTTTTTAAGCGACGACTATAATTACAAGGTTTAAAGCGGGGCTTCAAGGTGGGTTTCCTTATAGGAGTCAGGTATATAATGTTAATGAATAAAGCTGAGTGGGTACAGGGAATGTGCTAAACTGGAGAGAGGTGCCGTTTAAAGGATAATAGCTCTAGCCAGTTATTGTGCTTCCAATTTGGTGTTGTTATAGTGTTTAGAATTTAAAAAAAAATTTGTTCAGTGGCTTAAGCACCTGCCTGGCAAGTGTGAAGTCATGAGTTCGATCCCCGGTACCCCCCCAAAAAATAAATAAAAAAAATTTGTATTTATATGTGAAATAAACTGCAGCAGATGGGGTTAACAGCCTATGGTTTGGTTACAATAGGCCAGATGGGCTGTGACCTTCGGTCTGAAGGAAGTGCAGTAGTTGAGTTTTGACCTCCTTTTGATACTACAGCTTAATTATTTTCCACATAGCTGAGAAGATGATGACAAAATGAAGTAAGCTGCCCTCTCAATCTTTGGTATCCTAGAATATTACAAATGTGAAATTATGGATTCCCCATTTTGCATTTGTATATTACTTCTTGTCTTAGAGATCTTTCTGAGAGGGCAGGTAAGACCAGCCCTATTTCTGAGTCTGTATTTATCACTTAAGGATTATTTTAGGCCTCATGTAACAAATCTGACTCTACTGTAGTGGTTTGTTCAAATAGGAGTTCTTTTTTCTTTCAGAATAAGATCTCCAAGTGAAGGTAATCCAGGGCTGATTATGGTGGTTATAGATGTTACCAGCATCCCAAGCTTCTGACTTCTGTCTCTTGTTTTACCCTTAGTATATGATTTTCAACTTGATCTTTGCCTCATGGCTGAACAATAATTGCTGTTCCTTCTCTAGGCTGCATCAGTAAAGCAAAAATTTCCTAGAAATCTCTGTTTCCTAGAAATCTGTGTCAAGTGTGTGGTCACCTATACCTACAAGGAAGCTGGAAAATGAATTTTTAAAAATTTTTTGGTGCTGTAGATTAAACCTAGACCTGTGCACATGCTAGGCAGGCACTCCACCACTGAGCACACCACCAGCCTAAAAATGTTTTTAAATTGGACACATTTTTAAAAGTAATTAATTGTTTATTTTATTAGTCCATGTTTGCAGTTCGTGGAGTTTACAGCCATCTTGGGAGAGTAGTTACACATGTATACTACAGCTTGGTTTTTTAAAAATCCTCTTCCTGTTTCCTCCCCATCCGTTCTTCTTCCTCCTTATCCCATTCCCTTATCCCATTTTTCATTCTTATTGATACTATTAATCATAGCTCGTATTATGGCATATGTTTACATCAGTTGAAATTATTAAGTTCCTGTACATGGCATATCTTTATTCTACTTCCTTCCCCTTGTCTTCCTCCTCACTCCTTGCCCTGTTGCTTTGGATTCTTTCCCTAATGCAAGAGCTCTAACTCCTTCTATTCATCCTTCATTATTCTCTTTGTGCTTTGCCTCACTCATATGAGAGATACCATACTCTATTTAAGCTTGTGTGTCTGGTTTGTTTCACTCAGCGTCTTATTTTCCATAGCTTCTAGGCCTTTTTGCTACGATGAAGTATAGTGACATTATATTTTCCTGGTACATCCATTCCCCGGTCCTATAATACAGGTAGAATGGGCTGTATTGCTGTAGTATGATGTCTCAGGCTCTTTGGGGAGGACATCTAGCTGGGGGATGGCTGGGTTACATGGAATTTTAATTTCATTTCTTTGAGAAATCTCCATATTAAGTTCCATAATGGTTGCACTAGTTTACATTTCCACCAACAACCACAGCCTTGCCAGCATTTGTGATTGTTTCATTTCTTAATGATTGCCATTCTTTCTGTAGTAAATGGAGTTTTAGTGTTGTTTTAATTTGTATTTATCTGATGACAGAAATGTTGAACATTTTTTTCATGTATTTGTTGACCATCTATATTTTTTCCTCTGTGGAGTGTCTGTTCATTTCTCTTGCCCATTTCTTGACTTGGTCATTAATTTTAGGTGGTTTAATTTTTTTGAGTTCTTCATATATTCTAGATATTAGTCCTTTGGGGAGTATCTGGCAAAATATTTTCTCATTCTGTAGATTGTCTCTTCACTCTACTAATTGATTCTTTTGTTGTACAGAAACTTTGTAGTCTGATTATAATTCCATTTGTTGATTCTTTCTCTTATTTTGCAATTGAGGTTCTGTTTGGAAAAGTTCCTATACCTGTGTGTCTTCAAGTATTTTACCCACTTTATTTTCCATTGTGTTAATGTTTCTGTTTTAATGTTTAGCTCTTTGATCCATTTTTATTTCAATTTAGTATATATTGAAAGAGAGATAAGGGTCCAGTTTCAATCTTCTGCAAGCATAATCAGTTTTCTCAGCACCACTTTTTGAATAGGCTATCTTTTCTTCAACGTAGAGCTTTTGACCCCTTTGTCAAAGATGAAATAGCTGAATGTGTCTGAGGAAGTTTCTGTATCCTCAGTTCTATTCCATTGATTCACATGCAGTATCTGTTGTTATCACTGTTGTTTTGTAGTATAGCTTTAAGTCAGATATTGCTATGCCTCCTGCTTTGCTCTTGTTGCCCAAAATTGCTTTTGCTATTCTGAGTCTCTTTTGGATCCATATGAATTTGAGGTTTGTTTTCTCTATATCTGTAAAGTATGTTACTGGTATTCTGATTGGAATTGCATTGAATCTGTGTAACAGTTTAGGTAGTATGGCCATTTTGACAATATTCATTCTGCTGTTCTGGAGCAGAGGATATCTTTCCATTTACTGATACCCTCTTTGATCTCCTTTTTAAAAGTAGTACTGTAGTTTTACTTGTAGAGGTCTTTTACTTTTGTGGTTAGCTTAATTCCTAGGTACAGTAAGTTCTCAACTTACAAATGAGTTCATTCTGGGAGAATGTTTATAGGTCAGTTTTGTTCTTAAATGCAACAGAGTGAGTCTTACATACCTTTGATGCAAATATGTAATGTAAAGTGTCAAAACCAAATGAGGGGTCCTTTCGTATATGTGAAAGTTTGCAACTCAAATGTTTATAAGTCAGAGACTTACTATATTTCATCTTTCTTGAAACTACTGTGAATGGTATTGTTTTTATAGTTTCCTTCTCATTCAGTTCATTATTGGAGTACACAGGTCCTCATGGCTTTTCATGTTGATCTTATATCCTGCTGCATTGCTGAAGCTGATGATTCTAAGAGTTTGGGTGTTCTATATAGAGTATCATGTCATCTTCAGATAATGATAATTTGAGTTCTTCCTTTCCTGTGTATGTGTGTTTCCCTCCTTTTTTCCTTCCTTTTTCTCTGACTCTGTCTTTCTCTTGCTTAATTTCTCTGGTTACTGTTTCAAATACTATGTTGAATAGAGGAGATAGTGGACATCCTTGTTTTGTTCCTGATTTTAGGGGAAATGATTGTAGTTTTTCCCTGTTTAGTATGTTGCTTGTTACTGGCTTGTCATAAATGATTTTTATCATATTCATGTATGATTATTCTATATCTGTTTGCTGCAGGATTTTTATCACTAAGAGGTGTTGGGTTTTGTTGAAAGCCTTTTCTACATCTATTGATATCATCATATGATTTTTTTATTATATGATTTTTAACCTTGCTCTTGTTTATGTGATATGTTACATTTATCGACATATGTATTTTGAACTGCCCTTGCATCTCAGGGATGAAGCTTACTTGATCATGATATATGATCTTTGTGATAACGTGCTGCATTCTATTTGCTAATATCTTGTTGTAGATTTTTGCATCCATGTTCATTAAAGAGATTGGCCCCTATAGTCTTCTTTTTAGTTGAGTCATTGTCCAGTTTTGGGGTCAGGGTGACACTGGCTTCTATAAATGAGTTTGGAAGCACACCATCTATCAGTTTCTTTGAGATCCTGAGGAATATTGGTGATATAACATCCTTAAAGTTTCTGTAGAAGTCAGCAACGAATCAGGTTCTGGGCTTTTTGTTGTTGGTAGATTCTTTTCTACTGTGTCAGTTTCATTGCTTGTTACTGAGTTGTAAAACATATTAGTGTCTTACATTAGTTTTGGTAGTTTGTATATGTCTAGGAATCTATTAATTTGCTAATTTGTTGACATACAATAAGTAGTTACTATCTTCTGGATTTTGAGACTGCCTACTGTGATTTCATCTTTAGTTCTAATTGCACTGATGTGAGTCTCAGTCTCTCTCTCTCTCTCTCTCTCTCTCTCTTGTTCTGTCTCTGCCACTCAGTAAGTCTGGCTAAAAGTTTGTTCTTTCATAGAAGTAGCTCTTTGATTTGTTGATTTTTAAAAAAAGTTTGGTGTCATTTTTGTTGATTTATGGTCTCCCTTCTTAATTTTGGTGTATGGCTGATTTGTTGTTGTTTCTTAACTGTTTTAATGTTTTTCATACCATTATTTATTTTAGCTTGCTCTGTTTACCTAATGTGAGCATTGATTACAAAGATTTTTTCCTTGAGGAATTGCTTTCATAGTGTTCCAGAGATTTTGTTGAGTTCTACCATCATTATCATTAACTTCTGGAAATTTTAAAATTTCTTTGATTTCTTCTGTGACCTATTGGTTATTAGGAGTATGTTATTAATTTTCCAGGAGCTTTTGCTTTGTCTGAAATTTCTTCTCTTGATTTCTATTTTAATTGCACAGTGGTCTGACAGTCTGCATGGGGTAATGTAAATTCTTTTATATTTACTAAAGCAGGCTTTGTTGACTAATATTTATTTCATCTATATATTTTGGAAAAAGTACCATATGTTGCTGAAAGGGATGTATATTCATTGTAGAGGGGTGGAACACTGTATATTGTCACTATGTTCAAGGGGGTAGTCCAGGTCTGATACTTCTTTGTTGTTTTTTTGTTAGTTTGTTTAGTTGATCTGTCTCTGTGAAACTACCACGTTAAAATCCTCTGCTATCATCGTGTTAGTGTTTATTTGATCATTTAATTTCAGCAGTTTTTGTTTTGTGAAGGTAGATGCTTCAGTATTTGGGGTATGTATGTTTATCAACGTTATCTTTTGTTGGATTGTTCCTTTAACTAGTATATAGTGACCAGCCTTCTTCTAATCAGTTTAACTTGAAGTTTATCACATGTGATACTAGAATTGCTTGTTTTGGAGGTCCTGGTGCATGAAATGTTGTTTTCTATCCTTTAATTTTTTTGTCTATGAATTATCTTTCTGGATTGAATTTCTTGAATGAAACACACTGTTGAATTCTTTTTTTAAATCTAGTCTGCCAATCTGTGTCTTTTAATTGGAGAGTTGAGGCTGTTAATGTTGAGAGATATTACTGAGATGTGTTGGTTACTTACCATTACTGTCCTCTTTATCTGTTGGTGAATCCTTTTTTTTTCCTGATGTTTTTTATTGCTGTTTATCCATTGACCTCATTTGTTTCCTCTGTGTTTTTAGCTGTCTCTGATTTTTGTTAGTGTTGCAAATATTTTTGAGTATTTTCTCTAAAACTGGTTTAGTACTCATATTCTCCTGAGCTAGTCCTTTTCATAGAAGTACATTATTTTTCCATCTGTTTTGAAGGATAGCTTTGATGGGTTGGTTAATCAGGGTTAGATTTTATTTGGTCTTAGGGCTTAAAATACTTCACTCCAAACTCTTCTGGCCTATAGGATTTGTATTGAGAAGTCTGTTGTGATTCTTACTGGTTTATCTTTATATGTGATTTTTTATTGTTATTTTTCACTGGCTCCCTTTTTAATTCTAGTTTTTGTTGGACTTTTTTTCTTTCTTTTTTTTGGGGGGGTACTAGGGATCGAACTCATGACCTTGTGCTTGCCAGGCAGGTGCTTGTTTTGTTGGATTTCTGATAATTTATTAGAGATATGCCTTGGTGAGATGCTTATTTCATCATATTATTTTGTGTTCTGTAAGCATCACTTACTTGTATTTTAAACTCTTTTCTTGTGTTGGAGAAATTTTCTTCGATGATTTCTGTAAACATGTAAATAAATCCATCTGTGCTATCTTCTAGTTTTTCTGTAACTCCAATTAGCTTTAGATTGGTCTTCTTATTTTCATCTACTGGCTGCTGGATTATTTTGTCTTGTTCTCTTATTTTTGACTTCTTTGAGATGTTTGTCGTAATGCACTGTTTTGTCCTCATTATTAGACACTGTTTTCACATTGGTTATTTTTTGCAGTGTATGAATTCTATTTGGGTTTTTATTTAAGGTATTTCTGTCTGACATCTTTTTGAGGATTCCATATCCTTGTTGAATCTGTCCTTTAAATTTTGAACTGTTTCAGTTAGCTTGTACAATATTTTACCTGCTCCTCAAAATTCAGTGTGAGCATATTGAGTGAAATTGTTGTGAACTTTTGGTTCATTTCCATTTTGAACTCATCTAGTTTTTTCATCCCTTCTGTGAACTTTTCATAGATTTCTGGTACCTGGTATTGGGTTTCTTCTCCCTGTGTGACCCACTTGTTCTGCCTTGGGATGTTGGGAGGATTTGAGGATCTTTTTTTTCCCCCTTACCCATGCTCTTATGTGTATCTGTGGTTTTTAAAAATTTATATCTATATCTTTTTACATATATACCCCCCTTTTCTGCTTTTTTTTTTTTGAGGGGGTTAGTCCCGATTGAGGACTAGAAAAGTAAGGAGCGTTTGTGGCTTATAGGACAATTTTTTAGTCTGATGTTGTCTCCCTATGAATGATTTTCAGCTTTGTATTTACTTCTGTTATTTACTCTTAGTGATGTGGACTCTGTTCATATGTTTTGCCAAAAGAATTATTTCTGACTATAATACCACACACAGATTCAATCTTATAACACTTCTGTATGAAAGTCCTTACAATTATACTTTCCCCTTTTGTCTATCCTTTGTGTACACTATGCCAGTTTATTCGTGGTTGTTTTGTGGTAATGTAGGTGAGGTGGGCTGAGGGGATGAGTGAATGATGAGTGTTAGACACTGTGGGGAGGTTTGAAGAGGAGAATAGTGGTTGATTAGAAGAAAAAGTTGATGTGGGATCTGATCCTATCAAAATACTTTCATTATTTTTTTTTCTTTTTTGGTACCAGAAATCGAACTCAGGGCCTTGTGCTTGCCAGGCAGGTGATATACCACCTAGCCCTATTGATGTACTTTTAGTTAGGTTGATGTGTTAGTATTGAGAGTTTTTAGAAGATAATTGTAGAGGCAAAAGTGAGATAATGAAAGAAATGAGGTTTACTTTATGGTTGAGGAAAGCTATATGGTTGTTAGAACCTATTCATAGGGAGGAAAATAAGCCAGGTAAAATATGAATGAGCCAAAAGCTTAGGCTGGGGAGGATCAACGGTTAATACCAGAAAAGATAGGAGGAGTGTGTATTCATCTCAGATGCCATTTTTGGATTGGGTCTTTAAATTTTGAAGGTCTGATTTTTTTTTTTTTTTTTTTGAGTTCTTTTCATGTTCTGGACAGTAATCCTTTGTCTGAGGAACAGCTGGCTAACATTTTTTTTTCCCATACCGAGGGTTGTCTCTTTACTCTGTTGGTGGTTTCTCTTGCTGTGCAAAAAGCTTTTTAATAAGATAAGATCCCAGTTGTTGATTCTTTGTGATACTTCCTGTGAGATTGGGGTTTTATTCATAAAGTCTTTGCCTACACCAGTGTCTTCAAGAGTTTTATCTATTCTGTCTTCCAGCAGATTTAATGTTTCTGTTTTAATATTTAGAAGTTTATTTCAAATTTAGTTTAGTGCATAGTGAAAGATATGGATCCAGTTTTAATCTTTGGCATGTGCAAAGCCAGCTTTTCTAGCACATTTATTAAAGAGGCTATCTTTCTTCCAGTGAATGTGTTTGACACCTTTGTAGCTGAGTATGTCTGGAGTTGTTTTTTCATCTTGTAATCTGTTCCACTGATTCTTGAGTCTGTTTATTTGCCAGTACCATTCTGTTTCTGGCATAGTAGCTTTATAGTATAATTTTAAGTTGGGGTTTGTGGTACCCCTTTCCTTGCTTTTGTTACTCAGAATTGCCTCTGCTATTCTGTCTTGTTATTTATTTATTTATTTATTTATTTATTTTAATTTTTTAAAATTTTGTTTTAATGAGGATAAAACCAAGGAAAATGAAACAGAATAAAACCAATCAAAATAAACCAGTATAAGTGATACAGGACTTCCAAGCCTCACAAAATCAATATTAATGGCTTTTGTTGTGTCCAGAATAGCTGCAGATACCTTCAGATACAGTAAAAATCAAACAGAACAGAATAGAATAGAAACAATAAAAACAAAACAGTGAATGCAAACAAGCCAATAGGAAATCCAAAATGGCTGCCATAGTATATCTTGCTGTCTTTCAAATAGCTGCTCATGCCATCAAATTTAACATAATCAAACAAAACAAAAGAGAATAAAACTAAACCCAACAAAACAAAACGATATAGTTTCCAGGCAGGGATCGCTTCCTAGTGAGGCCTCATTCTCTCCCTTTGCAGTCCATGAATGGTGCTGACTCATAAGAGAGGCTTGGGTCTGGCTGTCCGCACTCCAGCAGCAGCCCTCGCATGGTGCTGGTTTCTAGGCCGGGATTCCCTCTTGGTAAAGCCTGGTTCTCTCCTTCCGCGGTCTGCAAAATCTACATCCCTAATTCCAAATGAATTTTAGGATTGTTTTCTCAAATTCTGTGAGATATGCTGTTGGAATTTTGATCAGTATTGCATTAAATCTGTGTGACAGTTTTGGAAGTATGGCCATTTTCACTGTATTCATTCTCCCGAGAGGAAGGAATATTTTTCTATTTTGTGATGTCATCTTTAGTCTTTTTTTCAGAGTACTGTAGTTTTCAATGTAGAGCTCTTTTACATCCTTCATTAGATTGATTCCTAATGTATTTCATTTTTTTGGATGCTATTGTGAAAGGTGTTGTTGCCTTCATTTCTCTTTCAGTGAGTTTTTTGTTTGTGTACAGGAAGGCTATCAATTTTTGGGTGTTGACTTTGTATATTAAGTGAATTTGCTTATTAAATCTAGCAGTTTTCTAGTGGAGTGTTGGGGTCTTCTATGTAGAGTATCAAGTCATCTGAAATTGAAGATAATTTAACTTCTTCCTTTCCTGTCATTATTGCTTTTATGTCTTTGTCTAATTGCTCTGGATAAAGTTTCCAGGATTAGATTGAATAAGAGTGGAGACAGTCTACATCCTTGTCTTGTTCCTGATTTTAGAGTGAAAGCTCTCAGTTTTTGTCCATTTAATATGATATTGGCTGTTAGGTTTGTCATAGGTGGGTTTTATCAGATTAAGATAAAGACAACCTATCCCAATTTTCTGTAGGGTTTTTATCACGAATGGGTACTGGACTTTGTCAAAAGCTTTTTCTGCATGTATCGAGATGGCTCTGTTAATATGGTATATTACATTTATTAATTTATGTGTGTCAAACTATCCCTGCATTCCTGGGATAAATCCAACTTGTATATATTTTTCTTGATGATTTGCTGCATTCTGTTTGCCAGTATGATACTGAAAAATTTTGCATCTGTGTTCATTAGGAAGATTTATCTGTAGTTCTCTTTCTTACTTGTGTCCTTCTCCTGTTTTAGTATCAGGGTAATGCTTGCTTTCAGGAGTGAATTTGGGAGTATTGCTTCCCTTTCAGTTTTATTAAAGAATTTGAGAAGTAATGGTATTAGGTATTCTGTAAGTTTCTTGTAGAATTTAGTGGTGAATCCATCATGGCCTTGCCTTGTTTTTTGTCAGTAGGTTTTTAATTGCATCTTGATTTCATTGATAAAACTCACTGATACTGGTTTATTTAGATTTTTTTTTTTTTTTTGGTCTTTTTGAGACAAGGTCTCACCATGGAGTTCAGACTGGTCTTGAGCTCACTTTGTAGCCCAGGCTGGTCTCGAACTTGAAAAGATCCTCTTGCAGCAACCTCCCAAGTGCTGGGATTACAGGCCTGTGCCATCACACCTAGCTTATTTAGGATTTTTATGTCTTCTTGATTGACCTTTGGTAATTCATATTTACCTAGGAATCTGTCCATTTCTTCGGCATTTTCCATCTTATTAGAATACATATTCTCAAAGTAGGAATAGACGATCATCTGGATTTCTTCAGGGTCTGTTGTTATTTTACCCTTTTCATTTCTAATTGTGTGGATTTGAGTCTTTTTTTTTTCTTTTTTGATAATTTGGCTAAGGGTTTGTTGATTTTATTTAATATTTCAAAGAACCAACTGTTCGATTCATTGATTCTTTTTTTTATAATTTTATTTAAAGAGGAAAAAACAAAACAAAATAAAACAGAATAAAGGGTAGCGACAATACAGTATTCCAAGGAAAAAAGGAAAAGTACAACAACAATAATACCTAAGAAATTATTGCTTGACTAATTACATACTGACTTCTTGGAAATAGTTGTTCACATTACAAAGTTAAAACATGTAAAGTAGACATTCAAACAGTGAGACTGTTAACAGTTCTGCTCCACGATCTGACAAAAACAACAATATGGTCATCCATCTTACCCACTCAAATACACATGCAATTATATCAATAGGGTAAAATTAAACACAACAAAAGAGAGCAAAGCGGATCACAAGAAAGCAATGTAAGACATAAATTTCAAAGCTAGACAATTGGAGATATTCACTCTCTATCATATTGACTCTTGTTTTCTTCCAAATAGTTGTCCATATTGTCACATATAGGGAATTCACATGAAACAACCTAGTATGGAATTGATCTGAGCAGGACGAGGAGGGCAGTACAGGTCTTCAAGACCAGACATTAGGGAAGCCATGAATGGCTGTCATAGTGTCTCTCATTCTCCTCAAAACAGCTGTCCATACCTTAATGTGTGTTGAACTTAAACAAGGCAAAGCAAGCTAAGATCACTTTGAACAAAAAGTGATAGTTTTGTTGGACTTCACATCATGACATTATGGGATCAGCACTGGGTATTGTAGTGTCTCTTTTTCTTCAAAGTAGTTGTTTATTTCAACATGTGTTATATAGTTGGTTCTCATAAACTGTTTATAAGCTCTACACATGCGTGAGTCTCTACATGTATATCTATCATTTCTGTATTAGCCAGAAAAACAAAACAAAGCAAGATAAAACAATTCCTAGAAAAGCATGAGGCAGAAAAGTCACATAAAACCGTGATACAAGGTGATCTACAATGGTTATCATGGTGTCTCAGCAGTATATAACAACATTAATAAAAACAAAGCATTAGAGACATTATAAGATTTCAAAAGCAAGTAATAATCAAACCAGAGTGGGTATCTTAGTGAATCTTGTCATCTTCAGTGTAGTTGCCTATACTCTTAGACTTGATGCTATCCATCACAACAGATTTAAATAAAATCAGTCAATACAAAGTAGC
>PVJX010034354.1:0-19013 GCA_004027295.1 Dolichotis patagonum
AAGAATTTTTCAGGTCTTTCTCATGTATGCGCCATTTCAAGCAACACATTCAAAAGGTAATTCCGGCAGAAATGTATGAATTATGAAAAGCATATATAATTCTACAAAATAAACTACAGATATAATGTATAAATTGACAACTTGGGAAATAAAGTAAGTTATGACAATCAATTTTTTAATACCTGACACAAGCTTGTAGTGAAAATGTTTGGAAATTTGTCAATCAAATTTTAAGATACAAAATACTAATTTCTGGACATGTGTTTAATGAGTCTTTTATAATTTTATTTCCTGGGCTTATTTATTTTCTACACTGGGGACAAAAAATTCAGTTCAAAACTATTTATTTTGAATCAGTCATATGCTAGAGTTTGTTTTGGCCAAATGTGTGAAGATATATCATGAATATTTCACTTACCAAAAGCTTATAAAATTGCTAGATACCTCTCTCCTTCTTGCCCTCTCCTACCATTCCTTTCTCCCTCCCTCTCCCTTTTTACTTCCTCCTCTTCTTCCTCCTTCATCCTTCCTTCTTTGATTTCCTTCCATTTTACTTTTTTATTTTATTAAACACAAATGAGTATTAATACCCCAGAGAATACATAGTGACCTATTTGGAGTTGAAGTAAGCTTCAAAAGACATCTTTATAATTCCTAAACCTAGGGACTCTTTTATGTCTGGCAGTCAAATGGAATGGGCAGTGAAGTTAATGCTTGGCTAAAATAAAGTATAACTAATCCCAAAATACTGCAATCAAATGTTTTTCTTGTAAATTAGCAATCCCGTGCAAAAGCTTTCCCCTTGGAGAGTCAACTGTGCTTAGGAAATTGAAAAGCCATCCAATGATACATAGAAGTACAAGTGCATTGAAGCCCTTTCTTTCTTAGAATATAGTTTTAAGTTCCTCTTTTCTAGAATGGATAATGATAGGATTGCCACAACATACTTCTAAGTCATTATATCAGGGCGGTTCTACCATGGTTTACTAACTCCTCATTTCTACAGTGTCTCTTAAGAATACAATTTGCAGATTGGTAACCATCTTATTAAAACTATTTGAGATGCCTTTATTTTATTCTGAACTTGATCGTAATCCAGTTCAATGACATCTTCATGTTGTCCACATCTAAATTGGTAATAGCAGGTGGCTTTCCAGGAATTCCATTTCCAAAATCTCAAGGCAAGAATTTTAGATTCTTCATTCTTCCATTAATTAGAAATATTTATTACACATATATTACATTGGTCACACTCTATGGTTTTACATGTACATATTTTAACTCTATGTGCTAGGTATATATGTGTGGTATATTTAGACATAATTGAATCGTAACTCTAATGTACCTAAGCTAGGGAACTTCCAATGTTCAGGAAAGGGTTGTTGTGTTCCTGGATTCCCATTCCCGTTCTTGGTTTGTGAGTGTCATTGACAAAGGCTGGCACGACGTAATTTGCTCTGATACTCTCCAGGCTCTTTTTGTGTCTTTCCGGATTTACAAAGAGAGATGTTGTTTAAAACATGGCCAAGACATTATTCACTATAGTCACTAGATAACATAACAATCTTTTAAAAGTCACTTTGAGGACTGAAGTTTCTTTCAGAAGTTCCCCTTCAAGCTGCAAAAGCTTTTCTGTAGCAAGATATGAAGAAGAAGGACTTCGGAGTCCCATCCGAAGCAGAGCTGAAATGTTCAGAATCTCTGAATATCTGATGACAAAGGCGTAGTGGGAAAGTTCCTCGAAAGTGATGGGAGAAAAAAAAAGTGGCAGAATGGCTTCCCAGAAATTTGCAAAACTGATGGAATAAATTTCCTTTCTTATTCAAGGGCTAAGCCTTTTAATTAAATGCTCAACCATGTAGCTGTTAACCAATGCTGACATCCCAGTTATTTTTGTAGTTGGCATTTTGCAATTTTCTCCGTCCATTTTCTGTACTTAAATTTTGGAAAAATATGTAACCACCAGAGGGCGTGAGATGCTACGTTTCAACGTGCTTACTAGAATTTTTCAGCCACCAAGTCAACCTCCATACAACTCTCTTGCAAAGCTTGCAAAGCAGAAGAGTTAGGCTCTGCCGCGCATCGTTGGACACAGCGCCTTGACCACATGTCTGTCTCCTCAGCGCCTCCATCAGCTGTGCTATTTCGACCGCTTGCCAAGCAGGTCTCCTGGCCAAATAGGTTAAACTACTTCTTAAATTTTCTATTTTCATCAAACCAAGTCAGGCCTTGTATTTGATTTGGGTCACTTGAAGTTCAAGATAATAATGTGTTCTTTGAAGATCTTTAGTCTGTGTACCTATGCCTCCTGGGAATTCTGCCTAAAATGCTAAGGATATATTTGAAAAGCCATTTTGTCTGATGCACCCTAGCCAAATCTGTTCAGGACTCCTTTTCCTGGTTCCTTTCTGCACAGATCTGTTAGTTCCCAAGAGTTTTGTATATAAATGTGCACAGACATAAAGCTGCAGATTCCCCATCATTTTTCGGTGAACTTTTCAAACTTAGCCACGTGCTCCAGGCTCATGCATTTTGACAGACTTGGAAATTCTTACCTACATCCCCCTAATGCTCAGAAGTAATTCTTAGCTCTCATTCTACATAACCTCCTGTGGAGTTTAGGTTACCTGAGTCAGGAGATCAGTGGTTTACTCAGTTCACCAAGCGAAGCTGCCCTTACTAGGCAGGCCATGGACCCTTGAGAAGCTTGACTGTGACCTGACTGTCTTGCCACAATGTGTCCGTTGACCATGCACCAAATTCTGTGAAACATGCAGCGAAATAAACCTTTTCTCTTTATAAGTTTATTATCTCATATACTGTGTCACAGTGAGGTAAAAGCTGACTAAAGTAATACATTATCTAGTAACCCTGAAAGAATGTAGACAAAACAGTATTTCAAGGATATTTCAGAAGAAAAAGGAAGGAACAGGCCACTGCTTGATTGTGTTCACAGAGACATCCATACATCTTGGGCCTCCATCTGTATTTGAGGAAAGAGGCCCAATATAGCCAATCTATATAAATGTATTTAAGTTCTAATTTTCCTGGCAAAGATAAATAACTTATGGGTGTCTTTGGAAGACAAATCTTCAAAGAAAGAAGTGAGTCTGAAATAGTTATTTCAGTTGCCTTATGCAAGGCAGGCAGCGTCTAACACTATTTACTTCTAAAAATTAAAAAAAAAATATTCTTCTCAACCATAGGAATTATTTTACAACTGAATTTTCCCCAAAGGCCAGGATCTCGTCATTTGGCTCTGAGGTGGTAAAGTTTTCTACTTCTCATCTGGTTCAGTAATGCTGGCACCTGAGTTATAGATTTCAGGAGTAGAGTAAACATTTCCAAATACATTAGAGGAAGTAGAGTGGATTTGGGTTTGCCTTTGGTTTTGCCATTTAATTATATGATATGTAGCCATGGAAAATTACTAGACTTTTTCAAATCTATCTTCTGTAAAGTCATGATAATCCATTAACTGTTTTATGGAAGTCAATGGATCATAATTTAGTGTAGTAAACAAAAATCAAAAAATTCCCTAAACATCATTCAGAAGAGTTTCCTTATGTCTCCTGTTCATATTTGAGTATGTGTATCATCTTTACAGTTCTTTAAAAAATTTCATGTAGTATTAAAATAAGAGCAATAAGCAATGACAAATATATGCCTCCCACCAACACACACACACACACACAACACACACACACACAACACACACACATACATGTACACATATATATTTACTACTTAGACCTACTCGATAGATTTGCAGTTAGACTATAGCTGTCTCAACCTTGTGTGTCTAACAGTGACTCCATTTTTAGCTGCTTTACATTTAACTACTATGGAAAATGTCATTTCTGTAAATATTTTTGCAGCTTGAAACATTTCAAATCTAGAAGATTATGTGTCTCCACCATACAACGTACCGTCTGGATTAAGAGAAAAATTACAGTGAGGTGTCACACTAATTCAGACCTCTCCTAGGTAAACTGAATACGGACATGCTAGGTTAAAATGCAAGGGTCGGAATAACATTCAGCTGTGGACATAGAAGTCCAAAACCAGTAATGTAAACAATATAGAAAAATATTATTTAGTTGTTTTTCGTTATCAGTTTTTAACACTCTTCCGTCTGGTCACTGCCTGTGGCTGCCCATGAGGGTCTGTGACAATTAGGTTTCCAGGCTCTGTCTTGACCCAAGCCAGTTCCTCGTGCTTCAGCCATAGACTTTATGTGGGAACGGTTAATGAAAGTCTTGGTGTCTGTCTCTGAATGCATGTCACAAGGGTTGCACATGGACTAGCACTTACACTTCCCTAGCTATCACCAGTTACAATGCGGTTTCTAGCAGTAAAGATACAATTCTCCATGTACGAAGCTTGGAGAGCTGATGGCGTCTAGCATTTTCTACCACTGTGACACTTCACACCGGTACATGAATAAGCTAGATGCCTAATCGATATTACACACACAAAACAAGGTCAGGTAAGAAATTCCATTTGGCTTATTCATCATATACTTTCCAATAGTCACTCTAACATTTGTTGCTAGTGTCATGTGTAAGATGCTCAGTTGATGGTAACTACTCATGGTCTTATCAGTTGAAAACATTTAAACTGCTTGTCATTGAAGAAATTAGAGCAAGTAAAACACACACACACATATACAAATAAACACAGAAGCAGTCAACAAGCACACGAAGATTGGAATGTGTCCTAAGTGTTCCAGGGATGTGATACCTATAATGGTTCACAAAAGGAAGGTTTCTGCAAGACCTTGGACCACATTTGGCTTGTATGGAGAGAATACTTTTATTAATAGAAGAAGAAAAGCATAAGGAGTCCAAGGAGAGCCGTAGCATGCGTACGAATAATTGCAATGACAAAATAATGGGCTCAGCGCACAGGGTCTCCCTTCAGCGGGGAGGTGGGAGTGCAAAGGATGCATGGAGAGAACACCTTCAGATGCTCCCACAAGCACTGTGGGCAGCGCTTCTGCATCTATCTACATAAATTATGCCATCATTTGTGCTCGTTCCTGGAGCTCAGAAAGAGAAAAGGCATCCAACATTGAAATGCAGGAGAAGATTTCAAATGCTTTTAACCCATGGAACTCTGGATCCATTATTATGCAAATAACCTTGTGAACTCTAATCTCCCACAACTTCCTCCAGTAAATCATTCTATTTTCTGATTTGGGAAGACTTAAATGTCTTCAAAGAGATGTTCTGAGTTGAAGAAGAAAACTCCAGTACAAGGGTTCTGAGATGAGCCCAGATTCCCCAGTGCCTTTGCTGGGCAGTTTGTCAGATCATGCTGTGCAAAGGAGAACTTTGCAAAACGTGGTGGGGGAACTGGGTTTGTAGAGGAAACAAACAGGACCGACTCCCACATTCAAAGCCAAGAATAGTTATTTCGATCCTCAGTCTTCTTGCTCGGTCTGCCAAAATCAGGAAGTGCCAAGAAATAGAGATATTTTAAAAAACACAAAAAGAAATGTCTCTTTTTTTCTCCTGCTTCTTTATATTTGAAGTGCAATTCCACTTTCTTCTTTTCTTTAGAGTAACTGGAATGCTATGCCCCTATCTGGATTAATCGAACTTGATGTCTTTTGTCACTAAAATCAGAGAGAGAAGAATAAACTCCAAGTACGTAAAAATGCCTGTGTCACATTTGTGTGTCCTCTCTGAATATTGATTGACATTTAATTTCCACAAAAAGGAGTCATATTATTTCTATCATAAATTGTATAACTTGCTAGGAAAAAGACTTTCCCATTATTTACCATCATAGAGAAACAAGTGAAAAGTCAAGTTTAAGAAATTGCAAATTCTTTTTCTCGGCTGAAAATCAAGAGTGAGTAGAAAGTGCAACACGTGAAGGACTTGCTGCCTGCCGCTCTGATCATTATGTATTATCACTCACATTCTCTTGGTTTCCTGGCTTAAGAATCTTTTCATTAGAAATATTGCAGTATTTTCTTATTTATTTTTATTATCTACTTTCTTTTCAAAGGGTAAGCTTAGCTGCTTGATTCTAAAGTTAAAAGAATGTACAAATCTACATATCTATAGATAGATGTAAATTAAGACATTAACTCATTTCTTCAAGGTAATTATTTTGTAATAAAGGTCTTTAATGAAAAGAATTTACTGGAAAAGCAAAACAGGTACTAAACCAAGAAACCCTGGTCATTTTCGCGTATGTATTAAATCAAGATATTTCATTTCCTCTAATGTCACCTAAATGTGCAGCGTATGTTTTCGTTGTAGAAACAAAGAATACTTATGCAATTTGAAAATAAAAATACAGACTTTGTTTCATATAAGATATTCTTTATATAAGCATAATTATGGAAATAATTAATATTTTCTCACTTACAAAATAATATGCATGGTATACTGAAATTTAATGGCCTCTAATAAAAAGCTGGCTAAAATTCTCAAAATGTTAAGTTACATGACAGAGTTTCTGAAATGGTAATATTTATCAGCATTGAATATTACTTTGGATTAAACACTCTCCACCTCAAACAAACATAAAATACCTTTCACATTGTCCTTTGGATAATTAAATAATAAACTACATATTCAATAGTTTGAGTACATTTTTAAGGCATTTACATTTTATATAGAAAGATATGACGGATAAATACAAACAATAAGTCTTGCAAAAGAAAGATACCAGCATGGAAACACAAAAGAGTGACATCCTGGATCTTTGGTCTAATTAAACATCTGTTATTTTACTAAAAATTAGAATTTGGAAAGGAGCATAATCAACCAGACAGAAAAGAGAATCTTAAGGACAATAGCCGACCACATCTCCCCATCCACCACAGTGGTGAAGTAGCTTATCTAAGGTCCTAGAACGCCAGCTGCCCTTGGGCTTTGTTTTTCTGTCTTCCTGAATTCACTTAATTATTGAGAAAACAAGGTAAGTTGATTGACTTTGACTGTTCAGGAAATGAAGGCTCTGATAAAGACAGGCATTTAAGAGGTTCCTTGGTCCGATGTTAGCAGATTACATCAGCAGCCAGGGCCTCAAAAAAGAAACAGGCTAGAGCCTGGGAGTGACTTGTTCATGTAGGACTTTTTTCTTGAGTGCAATTCCCAGAACACCTTCTTGACCGTGGCAGTTTGCCAAGTCAACCACTACCTTTGCCATGTAGCTTACCTCAAATGGAACCTAATGTGTTCTGTCAGGGCCAATATATAAAGTCATTTTTCTCCAACTCTCTTTTGTTATACAGGAAACTATCCTCACATACAAATATACTTACAGGATATTAAACATCACTTTTACTTAGTCTGAGATTTCAGAATGTGAGAGATACATAGGGAAAGTTGTTTGACTCATTGAATCCATTATTTTCCAAGATCTCTATGAGAGAGGCTGATAAACACGATGCATATTGAGGAGCCTGTTTTTATTTTTTGTAGCTTAGAATGCATCATTCTGCTGAGGCATTTTAAGGATTCGAGCTGCTCTGCCAATATTTATTTGAGATGTGACTAAAACCTACAAGTTGATTTTGAAGCCAGGAAGAGTAGTAAAGAAACATTACTGAGCTAAATACATTGGCAGCAACTCAACCCACAAGAGGCAGATAAAAATAAGTGAAAATAAACTATTAGTAATGTGTGTTATTTAGCTCACACATGCAGTTGTATGTTTTCTTAAGCTGAATGAGAAATATTCTGTAACTACGAATGACACATGTTAATTCAAAAAGTAAATGTTTTCTGACGCTGAACATATACCTAGTAAAAGCAGAGAAATAGTGCTCCAAAAAGAAATAGTATTTCATACAATCTTTGGACAGAACAAAACCCTAATGTATCATCTAGGAATGAGAACTTTTCTGATAATGATCTTTTAAAAACCAGCTTTTTAAAAAAAATCTGTAAAGAATTCTTTGATTGTCAATTTCTTTGTATGATTTATTTTTCTGCAATCTAATAGTGATTAAACAGAAAACTTCAAAAGGGTCCTTAAGTTAAAGGACCGTATATACCTAACTTTACTAAAAGAAATGGAAAATAGGGCCAGGGATTTAGCTCAGTGGCTTAAGCGCCTGCCTGGCAAGTGTGAGGTCGTGAGTTCGATCCCCGGTACCAAAAAAAAAATGGAAAATACTCTGAGAATGGAGACAGAGTCAAAAATGGTCAACTGAGATGAATCTAAGAATTTCTGAGAAAATGGAAGATTATGGGTGGTTTTTTTTTTTTCTTTGGTACCAGGGATCAAACTCAGGACCTCACACTTGCCAAGCAGGTGTTTAAGCCACTGAGCTAAATCCCCAACCCTAAAATAATGATTTTTTAAACTACTGCATTTGAAGTTCCTGGAGAAGTGAGTCCATGGGACAGTACCTCTACCTTAGCCAGGTGACCAGAGGGAGTTAAACTTAACAGTCCGGGATAGAGGTTTCATTAGTTATATAGGAAAAAACACAAACAAAAGAAAACAGAACACAAGTCAGTTTTACAAAATGGCTGACTGCAGAATCAAGTCCAGTCTTTGACGGTTAAGGAGAGAGTCTGTTCTTGTTATTGACTCTTCTCTATGTTCTGAGTAGCAGGAGATTTGCTGAATGTTTTTTAACACAAAGGTTTTTAGCATTCAAGCAAATCACTTATCTCTGTTTAGTCTCTGCATAAGTCTGGTTACCAGAGTGTGGTCAGTATATCCAGACCTGTCTCCTCTAGTGCACAGATTCAATACCGACTTTTCAGTAGCAAGAACAACAAAGTATTCTTCAGAAATTTCTACAGTAGATACCCAAGAATTTATCATTTTCATTCAAGCTTAGAGACCACTAAGAAAGACAGGAAATAGAAAGTATAGAGCATGCCAAATGTGAGCACTATCTCATACTTAAATTCAGAGACTGAAATCTTTAAAATGGCAGTCATCACACACACACGCTTACATGCATGCAGGCACACTCGCAAGACTGTGGAGAAACACTAGCTTTCCTCATTGTTGGAGAAAATGTAAACTAGTGAAACTACCATGGAAATCAGTAAGACAGTTCTTCAAAAAGGACTGGTAATTGAAGTTCTATTTGACCCAGCTCTACTTCTCTTGGGTATAATACTGAAAGAACAAAAGTCATCATACTACAGTGCCACAAGTATACCCACATTTTTAGTGGCACAATTCACAATACCTAAGCTCTGGAAACAGCCTAGATGAACAGCAACTGTGCAATGGATAAAGAAAATGCATTATACATATATATGGAATTTTATTCAGCTATAAAGAATAATGAATTCCAGTCATTTTTAGAAAGACGGATGGGGACTATAATGTTAAGTGAAATAAGTCAGAGATGGAAAGTCAACTATTGCATGATTTCTTTCAGACAAGAAACCTAATTATAAAGAAATTAAACAATAACATAGAGGCATGCTTTCTGGAGTAGGGAAAGGGATTAAAGAAGAGGAGGAATGGAGGTGCTGGCAGTATTGAAAGTGATCACCATACATTATTTATAAGTACCACTCCTCCAAAGAAAATGTAAATATCATGTGTTGTGAGCATACACCATAAAAAAGAGAAATAAGTGAGCGACTATTTCCGGTAGTAATTCTTATTTTACATCCGCAAAAAGTATGACAACTTGAAGTTTTCAACAAAAAATACATATGTATCTCTACAAATTAACTTTCTGGTGGCATAAAAACTTAGATGAAAGAAAAATAGTCAAGAGATTATGTAATAAGGATTCCAAACTCCAGACTATAATTGTTCTTCCCACTTGGGCGCCCTTTTTGACAAGTGATAAAATTTCTATTCTCTGACAGATTCCAAGAACTAGTTCTGTGATGACTCCTGGGTGGGCTTATGTTAAAATTTACTCTCTTAAACATTTTTTTTTCTTTATGGAGGAGGCAAGTAATAAATATAGTTGTACAGGCTTCCTTCTGGGCTTTTTTTCCCCCTTTTTCTTTAATGTATCACATTTTATTTGAATTGTTTAAAACCCAAGGCCAAGGAAACCAAATATGTTCCCATTCCTTACACTAATTAGAGAGATACACTATAAATGAGAATTAACTAATGATTATGGTAACACTTTCTCATTATTAGCTGATATTATTGCTTGTTTACCACTATAGTTCCTTAGAAATACAGTTCTCCCATTTGTGAATTTTTATAAAATAAGACTTTACTGAATCTACGCTCTTTTGTTTCATTATTTTATGTTTATCAATTGTTCACAAAAGAGCGTGAAAAGTTGTGGAAGTAGCAACATAGGTCTTTCAGAAACCTTCATTACTCCAACTTAGTCTCTCCAAATACATTAACAATATTCACTTTTTTTTTTTTTTTTGGTACCGGGGATCAAACTCATGACCTCGCGCTTGCCAGGTAGGCCCTTAAGCCACTGAGCTAAATCCTGGGCCCAACAATACTCACTTTTGCCAGAAAATTTTACTACATACATCTCCTCTTCTTTGGTGATTTTCTTTTTCTTTTCCATAAGAGATGATACCATATGTGGCAGCAAGATACAAAGTTTTCAAGATTAGTAACTCCTATTGCATGTCTGACAAGACAAATATATTCACATATTTTATCTCATGTGTGTGATGGCAAAAGAAAAGAATGAAAGAAAAAATTATAAGGTGCACTCAAATGATAAGTTGCAATCTATTATTTTAGTTTTAGAGATGTGAAGCTCAGAAGATCATATTTTATTTATTTATTTATTTATTTATTTATTTATTCGCTTGCTTATTTGAGGCAGAGTCTTGCTATGAAGTTCCTGCTTGTCTTGAACTCAATAGGTAACCCAGGCTTTGTTGGAACTCACCTTGATCCTCCTGCCTCAGCCTCAGGAGTACTGGGATTAGAGGTGTGTGCCATCATTTGCAGCTGAAACTCAGAAGATTTCAAAAGATTAAATATATTCCAAAAACATACCTATCTAAGGAGTGAAAAAACAGAATTTGAATCTATATTTGCCTGGCTCCAAATGTATCAAATTTTCTTTCACATTTCTATAATTTTAGAAACCTGGTCTTAAGGTCTTAAGATAATCCAGACACTTAGAAAGTAGTTAACTTGATGTTAGAAGACATAAGCATCCGAGAAGGTTATAATCTTTATGATACCTGGAAGTGGGAAGCACCTTATGCAGCAAATACCTAAACATGGAGAAGTGGTTTTGAGAACGTGTAAAGAGTTGAGGTTTTGAACATGGGTAAGGGGTTGAGGTTAGAAAAATAGAGAGGACTGTGATAGAAAAAAATGTGAATCATTTAAAAATTCCTAGATCACTATAAAGAGATTGTTTTAAAAGGTGGATATTAGAAGTCTGAACTGACAGAAGGATGTAAAGAGTGCAGTTGGGAAGACAACACTACATTTATGAAATGACTAAAATTAGTATAAACAGGGTTTTGTAGAAATATGGACAGTGTTGGTAAAGGCTCAGAAGGAAATGGAACCCATGCCATTAGACTCTCCAGGAAAGCAAAACCTTGTTACCACTGCTGAAAACTTAGCTAAATTTTGTCCTATATGTGCCAATGATACACTTGGAATTTTACCTGAAAAGATTTCCAAGCAGTGTAAACGGTAATAAACCAATTCATGCAAACAAACTCTTCTTTCTGCTGATGGTAAAACATTGAAAGCAAAAGGATAAGGTTAGAGAAGATCTGTCGATCAAAATAGGCAAAAAGTTAACCATTTGAAGATTACTAGCCTATCCAGCCTTCAAAATATATTCAAATTGAAGTTTTTCTGACAAGAAACTGCTTTCTGAATAGAAAACACAGGCTATGTGTGGATGATATTTTGCTAGTGTTTCACAAGTGTCTGAAAGTCAGAGTATTCAGTGAAACAGAGGGCTCTTTCAACAGAATAGGTACGTGGCTGATGAATTTTTTAGCCACTTTTGTGGAAGCCAGATATAAAGAAATCACTATCCAAAAGAAAACTTGTCACAGAGCCCTTTATCCAATGAAATTAACTCCCTGGGCATAAATAGGAGACACACAAGGTTCCTGAGAATGTTGTGTCAACAAAAACATGTCAATTTGCATGGAAAAGGACAAGTGAAGAAGAAATGAAAGCAGTGTGTGAGACTCCCAAAACTGCTGGATAAAACCACTCAACTGAAAATATGTGTTACCTTTCAAGAAAAATGAAAGATGACCATGAGGGCACAGATGTGGGATCAGAAGGCATGTTCTCAAGTTACACAGGATTATCTGCAGGCCTTAGCTCCTCATGGAGTTTGCCCAGCTGGGTTTGGAAATTGCTGGGGACTTGTGGCTGTGTTTTTTTAATTTCGTTTTCTCCCTTTGAACTAGGCATGTCGGTACCTGCTATCCTGTGCCTGGGCCAATATTTTATTTAGGGACTAATAACTTGTCTTTTTGTGTCGATAAGATTTAAAATGACCAAAAGACTCATTCATACCTACCTTATTTACTTGATGAGATTTGAAGATTATTTATTTATTTATTTATTTATTTATTTTAAGGAGAATAAAACAAGAGAGGGCAGGACAGAGCAGATCAGAACAGGACAACATAGACAACACAGTACTTTACATTAACACAACTGGACATTAATAGCAGCTATCACAGTATCTCTTTCTTTGCTATAGTTGAGCATAGTTTCAACTACAATAATATCAAACATAACCAAATAGTATAAAACCATTCAAAGACTGAAAGAATTACAGGACATTCTGAACTGAATAACAGAGAATGATCAATGTGTACTATAATATCTCAGAGATTTGAAGATTTTTGACTTGATGAAACTCAGGTAAGATTTTAGAACTGAGTCAGTGCTGAAATTTGTTGACACCCTGGAGAAACTTGGGATTTAATGAGTACGTTTTGCATGGTGGAAGGACATTGATCTTTTGGGACTAGATTGTATTCTGGGTAACAGGCTAAATAGTGACCCCCCAATAAATATTTTGTCCCAACCTGTGGAACTTTTGTACTGTTTTACGTGGCAAAAAGGGACTTTCTAGATATAACTGCAATAAAATGTAGAGATGGGGAGATTCACCTGGATTGTCTAAGCGATCTCAATTAATCATAAGCCCTTACACAAAGTGGGCCGTGGATCACAGTAAGAGGAAGTGATATGACGGAAAAGCGAAGGTGGGAATAATGTGCTTTTGAAAAGCAGAAATGAATCACAAACCAGAGAATGGGGTAAAAAGTGACCTTGGAATAGGTGAAGAGTTGTCATTATCATTCTTTGATAATACTTTTATTTTTAATTGTTGTCTTTCCCTGTCAGTGACACCTTTCTCTGTTCTTTCATGTGGTCTCATCAACCGCCTTTCCCCATCATTTATAATTTTGACTTTAGTTTCCATTTGTAGATGCATTAATGTGGGTTTTTTGTGTTGTTACCATGAGATATTTCTAGAAGACAGAAAAATATTTTCTGTTATATATCCCCTGTGCCACCTCTAACATGAGTTAAAAATAAAGGCTTTTAAGACAATTTTTAAAATTGTGTTAGTGAACTTGTCACAAGAAACAAGGCACTATGCAGGGAAAAGGCATTTCTCCCTCTCTCTGTCTCTCTGTCTCTCTGTCTCTCTCTCTCCCAGCCCTTTTAGGTTCTTCTCAATAAGCACAATCAATAAACCCTTTATCTTTTGAAAGTTATGGACCTTCAAGTTTTAAACTAACATTTCTATAATAGCTCACAATTTGTAAAGTGTTTACCCTTTGTGGGAGGAGCCCTTAAGTCCACTTAATAGACAACAGAATGATTTCCTGGAAGAAGAGGGAGAGTGTTGGTTTGTTACACTTGAATCTAAGAGACGTTTGGGCCTCTGTGTTTTGAAACTAGAGTTTCTTCCTTTGATCCCTTACCCCAACCCTCTCAAGTACACACATCCACTCAGAGCGCTGAGGTGTAAAATTAGAAGGGACAGAAATAATAAAAGCATGGAAAATATGAGATAACGTTTCCAAAAATAATCTCTGTAACAGAATCAGACCATGTGGAAACTGGTAAAAGGGCATTAAGCCCTCTCTAGATTGAATTTCTTAATTGTCTTTCACCGGTACGGTCACTGGTGACAAACAGGTAACACATTTCTCCACTACCTTTCCGTGTAACTCCCCTATGATTTTATTGACATGGCCCAATTTAAGAAGCAAAGTTTCTTTTTATATCTCAGGTAAGTACATGTTCTCCATACACTTCCCGCATTGCTTATTTCTTCCTCTTAGACGGACACTGTTCACTTCTGCTGAATACACAGGATCAGCTTTTGGTTATGTTGTGAGGCTTGCGATATTTTCGTTAGTCTTCTTCCATTTCTGCCGCTTCTCTAGCTGATGACATACCTTGTAGAAATTGATGTCAACCCTGTTCTCTGTGTCTCCTAGCAATTAAAAATAGTACTGGTCAGAGAGATATTGTTGGAGAAGAGAATTTACATTAGAAACAGAAAAAATGTCCTTAAATAGCAGAAGCTATTCAAGAATAAGAATATTGACTTGGCAAAGTGAGGAAAAAGACAATCACCAGCTGATTTCTTAAAGGATGAGTGGAGACGATTATCCAGCAGCACTTTTGAGCTGGAAACCAGAAAGGTAAAAAACATATGTATCAGAATATAATTATTACAAAAAGAATGCATTTTCATTTGATAAGTAAAATGAATCAGAAGGGTAGAAAAAAGAAAAAAGAAATTGTACTTATTCTTGTTCCCTAAAAACATACCTAAGTCAGTGTATATCATTCTATAATTTTTTATATTCATGAAAAAAATGTCTTATTACAGCAGTCAAAGGGATCGTCTACAATTGACCACTTCTGTTTAAAACTTTCAAACTACCCTAGCTTCACACACAGTGTAAAGTCAAGACCAGGGAGGACCTGGCCTATCTGTCGCTGCTGGCCACACATCCACTCTCTAGTCGACTTCTTCAGCACCACACTCACTGCTTCTCCAGGTCTTCCAAGGACACACAAGGCTCTCCTAGGCCTGAGGCCCCCTGCGCTTGTCTGTTCTCTCTGCCTGAGTAGCTCCTTTCTCTATATGTGTGTGACTTCACTTTTATGTCTCTGTTCATGTACCATTTCACCAGCAACTTTTTGAGTTCCTACATCTGTACTGTTTGTTTGTATAGAGATTCAAAACCTATACAAATTCTACAGCAATCTTCCCCAAAACCCTCTGTCTGCTTACTTTCCATTCAACAAAGGGAGAGGAGTTATGTTGGCATAAATTACGTTCTTAAATACTTTCGTGTAACATACCCGTTTCAGATTCCATTTGACCGTAAAGTTTTATCATTGACTCTTTCACTCTCCTTTCTCGCTGTTTTTATTAGGGTTCTCAGCTGGCCCCTTTGGCTGCCCACATCCCTGTCCCTGTCCCCACTGTTGCTGATTTTGGACCATGCCTCTCCCTTCTTTGCTTATTAAGTTTATCTGTTTCTATTGCAAACTTTTCCCAAACGTCAGATTCACTGGAAAAATCTTTGAAAATTCATGTAATTCCTTATTATGCAAAGGAATGTGCTTCAAATGGTGGGAGTCACACATCAAAAATAATAACTTTGTTTTTGTTTTCTGTAAGATATAGGAATAGAGAGAACATGGCTTTTGGAAAATAATTCCTCTTCATTACAGTATCAGGAAAATTGAAAAGAATTGGAATCTAACATATTTCTCAAATAAATTTTGTTATCATTTAATGTACTGTCTGGACGTGGTGCATGCAGATAGGAAAGGTCAATAAGAAAGTTGGCTCCCTGGTCTGTGTCTCATTTGGAGTAGTTACATTTTTATCTAGTTTCTGAAAGCAAGAAAGCAGAAGGACTGCTGCTGGCCACTGAAGTACTGTGATAACTGTGGTTTCACAGGAGGCAACTTCTCATAAAAATTGGTACAGAGATTGGCATTAAATGAGATAACCTTGATAGTGATAATAGTGCTGTCTGCCTAGATTTATATATTGCTGAATTCCTTTTCAAGTCACTCTCACTGTCACACTCTTAAATTGTAATTAATGTATTTTATATTTCTTTTTTGAATTTTTCCATTCAAAATTTAGAAAGGAGCAAAATTGTCTTTGACTATTCTTTCTGATGCTTTCTAAAGTTTTGTTGGCACTATAATAATATACTCTTGTGTGGCTGAATGAAATAAAACAGATAATAACAATGGATTAATATCAATGAGATCTCTAGAAAAGGTAGGTTTGTAGGCGATGAGTGATCAGAGAACATAGAAAAAAGTTTTTTCAAATATCTAGTTATCTTTTAAAGTAATTTTGCAATAAAAAGATAAATGTCATGTTCTGATTTCCTAATAGCAAGCAAAAGTTTTATTTCAAAAAACCACACCATCTGTAACACAAAATTGTCAAGTGTTCCTGGCTATCTGAAAGAAATTGTGCCTTTTAATTGTTATAAGATTTTCTATTCTCTCAATATTTATTTGACTAATACAATAAGCACTGACGTCAATATTCTTTCCCTACTTCCAATTTTATTCGCTCCCTGTTGATATCAAATAGTTTCCTGAATGAAAGAGAGAATCATAAATATTTCATTGTTGTTGAATCATTATTTCAAGTGCTTCCTGATCAGCTCTTTGAAATATTTATTTTTGCTTTATAATTGGAAGTGGCGATTTCATGCTATGTGTAATATTTTATACGTAAGTTTAGTTTTTGTCTTTTTCAAAATGCAAAATGGAAATGTACATTAATTCTAATACATGAATAGCAATTACTGACATTAATGCTTATAAGTTTAATTTTAATTTGTGTCTAATCTAAAGTGTATGGAGTTGAAAATCATTTAAAATACTTTTCAGTATTTTAACTCATGTACTTTATGAGGTACACTGTGATACTTCAACATATGTGACCTGTAATCAATAAAAAACTGTTCATGTTTCAATTTAAAAAAAAAAATCACAGCCAAAGTGACACTGCTATAAATTCCTTCCAAATACTCTCTCTCATTGAAAACACATCCAGTCTCCTGCCACTCTTTGAAGCAGTGCTGGAAGTCCGCTTTTGTGAATAGCATTACTCACACTCCAGTAAGTGCCTGAATGCGCTGAATCATTTCAAAATGTTTTCCTTTCATGGCAATTTTGACTCTGAGGAAGACCCAGCAGCCCAGCACTCTCAGATCTGGTGGAGAAGGGAGACAGGGCACCCTGTGATATTTTTAGGAGTCTGCCTTTCCCTGCAATGGTGGTCAGGAGCAGTTTTCACCATACTTCTAATGGCACCTCATGAAGACACTCAAGAAAGAGAATGTCCCGAACTTTCAGAAAGCGTCAAGAATGATAAGATCTTAAGTGTCCAAGGCAAAGTGGAGTAATTAGAAAGGGATTAATGGCACTATGTCTTAAATTTTTTTATTTAAACATTCTATATTTTGATCACAACTCATAATTTAATAATTTTAAGAGCCAGGTGCTTTTCGTCAGTGGTATTAAGAAATTTCCTAGTGGTTAAGTAATCATGTGTGCTTAAACAGTGGCCACAAATTATTTTTCTGGAATGTGGTCAGTAATTATAAATAAGTTATTTATTAAGCACTTTTAATAGACTACTCATTTTTCTGAATATTTCAAGGAAAGCTGTGCACTGGCATCAGACAGTGAATAAACTGATGAGGTGTCTTCCAGAGTTTTCATTTTATTGAAAACATCAATAAATAAATAAAAGGAAAAAGAGGAAGTAAAACAATGGTGCAATATAATATAAATGAGCACACACCATGAAGCTTTTAGCAGTCTACCTTTCTGTTGGATGACACGTTCAATTTTTGATGAAAAAAACATACTCAGTAGAAGACACTTTGAACTGCTTCAGAAAGTGGTAGGAATGTGGGATATATGTGTCTGAAGCAAGCAGGAGTTTTCTAGGGAAATTAATGGCAAAGAAACTTTTACTGTAATACATTTTAAAATTCACCTTATATTTTGTTCACACCTTGTACATTAAATATCAATTAAAATTTACCTAAAGTTCCTGTTAACATAAGACCTCAATATGAAATTTCTAATGGCCAATATTGGCTGGAAAACTATTGCAAAACAATCACAAGAGTACAGTTAAGCCTAATTTCTGAAAGAATGGTATTTACTATGCAACAAAAATATTTAGTTGTAATTATTCTATTACCTCTCAGATGAAGCCCTCAGTTTTGGTAAATTTTGGTAATGAATCCTTGTACAATAACCTTAGCAATCTGGATTTTTGTAAGTTATTCAGTTCTTTAAACTATTTTATAAACTGCCCGGTTTTACCCATCCAGTGTAAACCCTCCAAAGTGACAATTAAATAATGGATTCTCTCCTCTGAAGTGTATCTAAATGAGTAATCTTTTGCTTCACAGATAACTGGTTTTTTACTGTCCAAAAGTAAAACAGAGAATGTAAAATGTTCTCAAAAGGCTTCCGGTCAGGTCATACAGCTGGCATTCAAAGATCAGGCTCCAAACCATGTAACTCTAGGACCCACACACATCCTTAAATATCCTTCAGTGACAAGTATTAAAGCTTATGTCTATGGTACTGGCAAGTATTGGAGTTTATAAAAACTAAATTGAAACGCCAAGGTGTCTGTCCGTCAATATTGTTCTCTGCTTTGCCTTCCAGACTTGCCCTGCCTTGCCTTCTCCCTAGGGTTCACCCAAAGCCTCAGCTGGGTTCCTCTGGTCTCTGTATGGGAACGTTAGGGTTAGCTATGTATTTCCCTGACCTTTTACTGCTGGGTGTCTATTTGTCAAAGTGACTGCTCTCGTGGATGAGCCTTCTGTAGTGCCTGTTGGTCTCCTGTATTCTAGGAGGACAGCTTTCTCTCATGAGCCCCGCAGGTTTAGGGGGTTTATGACTGGGCATCCTACTTTTGTGAGGCTCTAGGCACTTTGCCATCTTTTTATGACTCTGTAAAGCCTACACTTGCATCAGCAAATGGTCCCTTCCATTGAGCATTCTCCTACCAGTTAACCTTTTGAGGGCAACTGGCT
>PVJX010034355.1:0-18998 GCA_004027295.1 Dolichotis patagonum
AGTGGGTGTCTGGTTGTGAAAATTAAACTTAATGACAGAGCAAGAGCTACTCATGTAAATTTCTTTCACCTATAAAATTGTGTGCACACAATTTGATCAGTACAACTGAGAAGAAAATTTGTGTCAAGCCTAGTGAGTTTAAGGCAAACACTGCAGGATTGGAAAGGTTATGGTTGTGTCTGGCGGAAAGCTGCAGCAGGGGAGGTGCAGCCCCTGGATTCACAAATCAAGAGGCTTGAAGTGGCCAAGCAACTGCACTGGACTGAGATTCCCTGAGCAGCATTGTGACCCAGACCCCAGGATCATTGACACAGCTGTGATATAGGAGATGTGAGTCACAGTAATTGGCATTGTCATGGTTACCTTATTTGGAATTATGTATCTTTTGTGCAAGATATGTAAAGATTGGCTTTACTGAGAGACCAATTATAAATCAGTGTATTCTCTGGAAGTGTCATTGCATACATTTTTATGATTTTTTCGTTAGTGATTAAAATATCCTGCCTATTTACCTATGAATACAGTGCCAGCTGGAAAGGACATATCCCTGTCCTTGGCGGAAGTAATCTCCATTGATCTTCCCTTGAGCATCCTCTTTGCCCTTATGCAGTTGGTCATTTGGTTGAGAGCTCTTCCCTATGGTCTTCAGTGAACTGTTGCTGGCATCTTTCTCAGGCAGTCTAAGTACTGGCTGCGGAGTTTCTCAGCCCTAAAGCCTGTGAAAACCCATGGTGTTTGAAACCACAGACTGCGGATGAAGTTGAATGTCAGTGGCACCTCTCTAAAATTGTCATCTATCAATGAGTGGTTTTCAACATGATTCACAGTCCAATATTTAAGGAAAGGTGCAGGACATTGGACATCAATGCTCAAAAATGAATATAGCACTGTGGAAGAAAAGGAAAGATAAAGGGGAAAAAATGTAGGCAACATGGAGAGTCAGTCAATGTCAATTACAAAATTGGACTATGACAATGACAAAAAAATTTCATGAAGACTTGGATATTGCTCTGAATATCTCATGGTTGTTGTCACATATGTGTTCTCCTGCCTTGGCAAGTGTATACAAGTATAGGAGAACATGCACGAAAACCTAGTGGGAGACAAAATAGCACAAAGACAATATACCCCAAAACCTGGATATCCACTTCCTTGGATAACACATTTGGGAATGTGCCAGGTGTCAAATCTAGATCTTTTCTATAGTGTCAAGTCTCCACATATCACAATACCAGTTCACATGTTATTTTGAATTTTGGCTTGAGATTACCTGAGATCGATGGTCTGGCAATCACAGAGGTCATTATAAAATACACCAATAGATATTAATTCCTGTTCATTACACAAGAACATTGTGACATATTGGTTTTCATGTTTTGGCTTTTGGCGAGTTTCTTTTTCTATTTTTCCTGATTTTCTACCTTCACCTTTATGTGAGAGGCCAGTCCACATTCACACTTTAGAATGGACTTCACCTACAGCACTGCAGAAATCAAATTCAGGTATATATTCCATGAGAGTAGGTTTTCTCCCATCAAATCCAGACAGTTTGACAAGGATTGACATGTAGAGCTCAGCCACTTTTTACCAAAATCTTGGAATTTTTCCTCTTTCTTGTTCATGTTCCTGCCTGAAGGTGTTTCTTTGCGAAAGGAAATTTTGTCTTACTTGACCACCAACCCGATGTAGGAGAAATCGGGTGTCCTAGTTAACTATCTTGCTCCATAGAAACTTGCTGGTTTGCTGTGATATGAGCTAATCTCTTTCTCATTCCAATCACATCTACTGGCATTTAGCCACCGTCTTGCCTTAGAAATGAAATGGAAATATGAATTCCTTTATTGGTAGACATTGCTCCCTTCTGTGGCCTACTTCATGAAAACTTTGCCTCTGAGCAATGCACTACTCCACTGAACAAAAGCCCTTTGCAGTTTCAACACTGGCACCTTTTCTCAGGATTGTGGAAACTCAGGGTTTGCCCGAAATGACAGTGATCAAAGGAGAGAGTACACTTCCTTTGCATTTTTGCAATGTTACTCCAAAGTGTGTCCTCTCAGTTTCAAGCAAAGAGAAAATATTTCTGTGCCACTTATCAGGATTTTACTGAGTTGGGGATTCCAAATGACAAAGGATGGCATTTCATAGAAGGAGAAAAAAGATGAGATTTCCTTTATGACATTTGTTGGGAGAACTCAGGCACACATGCAAAAGTGCCCAGAAATTTATACAAAATATTATAGGAAAGCTTCCCCCAATATAGAGAGACATGAAACCCTCAAGGACATGTCAGTTTTCTTCAGCCCTCCTGGGTTGTTCAGGAACTCTTGGCTTTTACTAAATCAGTGTGATCAGCTATCTTATGGGTTAAAAACTCTAAACACTGAAACATACTATAGTGTTCCCTCACTCCGGGATCAAATGTAAGCTGGAACACAGAGTTGAGTCCTCTTCTGGGCATACCATTTCCCAGCAGGCCAGTGTGAACACTGCTCAAGTGTCCAAATGTGCAAAGGACTGAGGCGGCAGGCCAGAACCAATCACAATGAGCACCCCAAGGCCCCATAGTTGACATGAGTTGTGGAGAATAATTATTTCATAGTGGGAACAAATATTAAGGGCAGTGTGGGGATTCTGGATTTTGATTGCCTTTTTAAGTTTTTCCCTTCCAGCTGGTTAAATTTGGAGTTTGGAAAACCATCCTGATGATTGGCTCTCTAGGATATCGCTGGCTTATATCCTGAGACAAAAACCTCATGTGTAGTGTCACCTGGGATATGGTGGCTCAGTTGCTGTGTTTCTTCTTGTTTTAGGGACATCTAGAGGGCTTCCTGGCTTCCAGGGACAATTGATCCCACCACGTAGTCAGATCCATGGACAGGCAGTGTTTTCAGATTGCAGGTTAGGGACCAAGCCCTGTCTAAGTGGAAAACACCTGACTCATTGTGCCAATTCATCCTCTTGAAATCTTCTCTCTGTCATTTTAAAGAAAACCATAGACCGTGGGATTCAGGTTGTGAAACTTAGACCTAATGACAGAGCAATAGCTACTCATGTAAATTTCTTTCACCTTTAAAAGTGTGCACATACCAACTAATCAGTACAACTGAGAAGAAAATTTGTGTCAAGCCTAGTGAGTTTAAGGCAAATACTGCAGGATTGAAAAGGTTATGGTTGTGTCTGGTGGAAAGCTGCAGCAGGGGAGGTTCAGCCCCTGGATTCACAAATCAAGAGGTTTGAGGTTGCCAAGCAACTACAGTGGAATGAGATTCCCTGAGCAGCATTGTGACCTAGACCCCAGGATCATTGACACAGCTGTGATATAGGAGACGTGAGTAACAGTAATTGGCATTGTCATGGTTACCTTATTTGGAATTATGTATCTTTTGTGCAAGATATTTAAAGATTGGGTTTACCGAGAGACCAATTATAAATCAATGTTTTCTCTGAAAGAGTCATTGCTTACATTTTTATGATTTTTTCATTAGTGAATAAAATACCCTGCCTATTTACCTATGAATACAGTGCCAGTGGGAAAGGACAGATCCCTGGCCTTGGCAGATGTAATCTCCATTGTTCTTCCCTTGAGCATCCTCTTTGCCCTTATGCAGTTGGTCATTTGGTTGAGAGCTCTTCCCTATGGTCTTCAGTGAACAGTTGCTGGCATATTTCTCAGGCATTCCAAGAACTTTCTGTGGAGTTGCTCAGCCCTAAAGCCTGTGCAAACCCATGGTGTTTGAAACCACAGACTGTGGATGAAGTTGAATGTCAGTGGCACCTCTCTAAAATTGTCATCTATCAATGAGTGGTTTTCAACATGTTTCTCAGTCCAATATTTAAGGAGAGGTGCAGGACATTGGACAACAATGCTCAAACATGAATATAGCACTGTGGAAGAAAAGGTAAGATAATGGGAAAAAATGTAGGCAAGATGGAGAGTCAGTCAATGTCAATTACAAAATTGGACTATGACAATGAGAACAAAATTTCATGAAGATTTGGTTATTGCTGTGAATATCTCATGGTGTTGTCACATATTTGTTTTCCTGCCTTGGCAAGTGTATACAAGTATAGGAGAACATGCACGAAATCCTAGTGGGAGACAAAATAGCACTAAGAAAGTACGCACCAAACCCTGGATATCCACTTCCTTGGATAACACATTTGGGAATGTGCCAGGTGTCAAATCTAGATCTTTTCTATAGTGTCAAATCTCCACATATCACAATACCAGTTCACATGATATTTTGAATTTTGGCTTGAGATTGCCCGAGATTGATGGTCTGGCAATTACAGAGGTCATTACAAAATGCACCAATAGATATTAATTCCTGGTCATTACACAAGAACACTGTGACATATTGGTTTTCATGCTTTGGCTTTTGGTGAGTTTCTTTTTCTATTTTTCCTGATTTTCTTGCTTCTTCTTTATGTGAGAGGCCAGTCCCCATTCACACTTTAGAATGGACTTCACCAACAGCACTGCAGAAATCAAATTCAGGTATATATTCCATGAGAGTAGGTTTTCTCCCATTAAATCCAGACACTTTGACAAGACTTGATATGTAGAGCTCAGCCACTTTTTACCAAACACTTGGAATTTATCCTCTTTCTTGTTCATATTCCTGCCAGACGGTGCTTCTTTGTGAAAGCAAATTTTGTCTTCCTTGAACCAAACCCCTGTGGGAAGATTCAGGTGTCCTAATTAATTATCTTGCTCTATATAAAGTTGCTGAATTGCTGTAATATGGGCTCATCTCTTTCTCATTCCAATCTCTTCTAGTGGTATTTAGCCACTGTCTTCCCTTAGAAATGAAACAGAAATATGAATTCCTTTGTTGGTAGGCATTGCTCCCTTCTGTGGCATACTTCATTAAAACTTTGCCTCTGAGCAATGCACTACTCCACTGAACAAAACCCCTTTGCATTTTCAACACTGGCACCTGTTCTCAGGATTGTGGAAACTCAGGTTTTGCCCGAAATGACAGTGATCAAAGGATAGAGTACACTTCCTTTGTATTTTTCCAATGTTACTCCAAAGTGTATCCACTCAGTTTCAAGCAATGAGAAAATATTTCTGTGCCACTTATCAGGTTTTTACTGTGTTGGGTATTCCAAATGACATTGGAAGGCATTTCATAGAAGGACAAGAAAGATAAGATTGCCTTTATGTTACATTTGTTGGGAGAACTCAGGCACACATACAAAAGTGCCCAGAAATTTATACAAAATATTATAGGAAAGCTTCCCCCAACAGAGAGAGACATGAAACCCTCAAGGACATGTCAGTTTTCTTCAGCCCTCCTGGGTTGTTCAGGCACTCTTGGCTTTTACTGAGTCGGTGTGATCAGCTATCTTATAGGTTAAAAATTCTAAACACTGAAACATACTATAGTGTTCCCTCACTCCGGGATCAAATGTAAGCTGCAACACAGAGTTGAGTCCTCTTCTGGGCATACCATTTCCCAGCAGGCCAGTGTGACCACTGCTCAAGTGTCCAAAGGTGCAAAGGTTTGAGGCTGCAGGCCAGAACCAATCACAATGAGCACCCCAAGACCCCATAGTTGATATGAGATGTGGAGAATAAATATTTCATAGCGGGAAGAAATATTAAGGGCGGTGCGGGGATTCTGAATTTTGATTGTCTTTTAAGTTTTTCCCTTCCAGCTGGTTAAATTTGGAGTTTGGAAAACCATCCTGATGATTGGCTCTCTAGGTTGGTGCTGGCTTATGTCCTGAGACAAAACCTCATGTGTAGTGTCACATGGGATGTTGTGGCTCAGTTGATGCATTTCTCCTTTTTTAGGGACATCTACAGGGCTTTGAAGCTTCCAGGGACAATTGATCGCAACATGTAGTGAAGATCCCTGGACAGGCAGTGCTCTCAGATTGCAGGTTAGAGACCAAGCCTTGTCTAAGTGGAAAACAGCTGACTCAAAGTGCCAATTCATCCTCTTGAAATCGTCTCTCTTTCACTTTAAAGAAAACCATGGACCGTGGGATTCAGGTTGTGAAACTTAGACCTAAGGAAAGAGCAATAGCTATTCATGTAAATTTCTTTCACCTCTAAAAGTATGTGCACACCATCTTATAAGTACAACTGAGAAGAAAATTTTTGTCAAGCCTAGTGAGCTTAAAGCAAATACTGCAGGATTGGAATAGTTGTGTTTGTGTCTGCTGGAAAGCTGCTGCAGTGGAGGGTGCAATCCCTGGATGCACAAATCAAGAGATTTGAGGTTGCCAAGCAACTACACTGGACTGAGATTCCCTGAGCAGCATTGTGACCTAGACCCCAGGATCGTTGACACAGCTGTGATATAGGGGACTTGAGTCACAATGATTGGCATTGTCATGGTTACCTCATTTAGAATTACGTATCTTTTGTGCAACATATGTAAAGATTGGGTTTACTGAGAGACCAATTATAAATCAGTGTTTTCCCAGAAAGTGTCATTGCTTACATTTTTATGATTTGTTCATTAGTGAATAAAATATTCTGCCTATTTACCTATGAATACAGTGCCAGTGGGAAAGCACATATCCCTGTACTTGGCAAATGTAATCTCCATTGATCTTCCCTTGAGCATCCTCTTTGCCCTTGTGCAGTTGGTCATTTGGTTGAGAGCACTTCCCTATGGTCTTCAGTGAACAGTTGCTGGCATCCTTCTCAGGCAGTCCAAGAACTGGCTGTGGAGTTTCTCAGCCCTAAAGCCTGTGCAAACCCGTGGTGTTTGAAACCACAGACTGCAGGTGAAGTTGAATGTTAGTGGCACCTCTGCCAAATCTTGTGATCTATTAGTGAGAGGCTTTTCAACATGTTTCCCAGTCCAATATTTAGGGAGAGGTGCAGGACATTGGACATCAATGCTCAAAAATGAATATAGCACTGTGGAAGAAAAGGGAAGATAATGGGGAAAAATGTAGGCAAGATTGAGAGTCAGTCAATGTCAATTAAAAAATTGGACTATGACAATGACATTAAAATTTCATGGAGATTTGCATATTGCTCTGAATATCTCATGGTTGTTGTCACATATGTGTTCTCCTGCCTTGGCAAATGTAGACAAGGATAGGAGAACATGAAGGAAATCCTAGTGGGAGACAAAATAGCACTAAGAAAGTACACCCAAAACCCTGGATATCCACTTCTTTGGATAACACATTTGGGAATGTGCTAGATGTCAAATCTAGATCTTTTCTATAGTGTCATGTCTCCACATATCACAACACCAGTTCACATGATATTTTGAATTTTGGCTTGAGATTACCTGAGATCGATGATCTGGCGATTACAGAGGTCATTATAAAATACACCAATAGATATTAATTCCTGGTCATTACACATGAACACTGTGACTTATTGGTTTTCATGCTTTGACTTTTGGCTTGTTTCTTTTTCTATTTTTCCTCATTTTCTTGCTTCACATTTATGTGAGAGGCCAGTCCACATTCACACTTTAGAATGGACTTCACAAACAGCACTGCAGAAATCAAATTCATGTATATATTCCATTAGTGTAGGTTTTCTCCCATCAAATAAAGACAGTTTGACAGGGCTTGACATGTAGAGCTCAGCCACTTTTTACCAAAATCTTGGAATTTTTCCTCTTTCTTGTTCATGTTCCTGCCTGAAGGTGTTTCTTGGCGAAAGGCATTTTTGTCTTATTTGACCCCCAACCCCATGTAGGAGAATTCGGGTGTCCTAGTTAATCATCTTGCTCTATAGAAAGTTGCTGATTTGCTGTGATATGAGCTAATCTCTTTCTCATTCCAATCACATTTACTGGCATTTAGCCACTATCTTCCCTTAGCCATGAAATGGAAATATGAATTCCTTTATTGGTAGGCATTGCTCCCTTCTGTGGCCTACTTCATGAAAACTTTGCCTCTGAGCAATGCACTACTCCACTGAACAAAAGCCCTATGCATTTTCAACACTGGCCACTTTCATCAGGATTGTGTAAACTCAGGGTTTGCCCAAAATGTCAGTGATCAAAAGAGAGAGTACACTTCCTTTGTATTTTTACAATGTTACTCCAAATTGTGTCCTCTCAGTTTCAAGCAAAGAGAATATATTTCTGTGCCACTTATCAGGTTTTTACTGAATTGGGGATTCCAAATGACAAAGGATGACATTTCATGGATGGAGAAAAAGGTGAGATTTCCTTTATGAGATATTTTGGGAGAACTCACACACATAAAAAAGTGCCCAGAATTTTTTACAAAATATTATAGGAAAGCTTCCCCCAATAGAGAGAGACATGAAACCCTCAATGACATGTCAGTTTTCTTCAGCCCTCCGGGGTTGTTCAAGAACTCTTGGCTTCTACTGAATTGGTGTGATCAGATATCTTATAGGTTAAACACTTTAAATGTTGAAACATACTATAGTGTTCCCTCACTCAGGGATCAAATGTAAGTTGGAACACAGAATTGAGTCCTCTTCTGGGCACACCATTTCCCAGCAGGCCACTGCTCAAATGTCCAAAGGTGCAAAGGCCTGAGGCTGCAGGGCAGAACCAATCACAATGAGCACCCCAAGGCCACATAGTTGACATGAGTTGTGGAGAATAATTATTTCATAGCAGGAAGAAATATTAAGGGCAGTGAGAGTATTCTGGGTTTTGATTGCCTTTTTAAAGTTTTTCCCTTCTAGTTGGTTAAATTTTGAGTTTGGAAAACCATCCTGATGATTGGCTCTCTAGGATGTCGCTGGCTTATGTCCTGAGACAAAACCTCATGTGTAGTGTCACACGGGGTATGGTGGCTCAGTTGCTGTGTTTCTCCTTCTTTTAAGGACATCTGCAGGGATTCCTGGCTTCCAGGGACAATTGATCCCACCATGTAGTCAAGATCCCTGGATAGACCGTGTTCTCAGATTGCAGGCTAGGGACCAATCCCTGTCTAAGTGGAAAACACCTGACTCATTGTGCCAATTCATCCTCTTGAAATCTTCTCTCTTTCACTTTAAACAAAACCATGGACTGTGGGATTCAGGTTGTGAACCTTAGACCTAATGACAGAGCAATAGCTACTCATGTAATTTTCTTTCACCTCTAAAAGTGTGTGCACACCATCTAATCAGTACAACTGAGAAGAAAATTTTTGTCAAGCCTAGTGAATTTAAAGAAAATAATGCAGGATTGGAAAAGTTGTGGTTGTGTCAGGTGGAAAGGTGTTGCAGCGGAGGGTGCAACCCCTGGATGCACAAATCAAGAGACTTGAGGTTGCCAAGCAACTATACTGGACTGAGATTCCCTGAGCAGCATTGTGACCTAGACCCCAGGATCGTTGACACACCTGTGATATAGGAGACGTGAGTCACAATGTTTGGCATTGTCATGGTTACCTTATTTGGAATTATGTGTCTTTTGTGCAAGATATGTAAAGATTGGGTTTACCAAGAGACCAATTATAAATCAGTGTTTTCCCTAAAAGTGTCATTGCTTACATTTTTATGATTTTTTCATTAGTGAATAAAATATCCTGCTTATTTAAGTATGAATACAGTACCAGTGGAAAAGGACATATCCCTGTGCTTGGCAGATGTAATCTCCATTGCTCTTCCCTTGAGCATCCTCTTTGCCCTTGTGCAGTTGGTCATTTGGTTGAGAGCTCTTCCCTATGGTCTTCAGTGAACAGTTGCTGGCATCTTTCTCAGGCAGTCCAAGAACTGGCTGTGGAATTTCTCAGCCCTAAATCCTTTGCAAACGCATGGGATTTGAAACCCCATACTGTGGATAAATTTGAATGTCAATGGCAACTGTGCCAAACTTGTCATCTATCAGTGAGCAGCTTTTCAACATGTTTCCCAGTCCCATATGTAAGGAAAGTTGCAGGACATTGGATATCAATGCTCATAAATGAACATAGCAATGTGGAACAAATGGGAAGGTAATGGAGGAAAAAGTAGGCAAGAAGGAGAGTCAGTCAATGCCAATTAAAAAATTGGAGTATGACAATGACATTAAAATTTCATGAAGATTTGGATATTGCTATGAATATCTCATGGTTGTTGTCCTATATGTGTTCTCATGCCTTGGCAAGTGTCGCCCAAGACAGGAGATCATGAACGAAAACCTAGGGGGTTTATAGTTCAAATAAAATACACCCCAAACCCTGGGTATCCATTTCCTTCGATAACACATTTGGGAATGTGCCAGGTGTCAAAGTTAGATCTATTCTGTAGTGTCAAGTCTCCACATATCACCATACCAGTTCACATGATAGTTTGAATTTTGGCTTGTGATTACCTGAGATCGTTGGTCTGGCAACTACAGAGGTCATTACAAATTACATCAATAGATATTAATTCCTGGACTTTCAACAAAACACTGTGACATTTTGGTTTTCATGTTTTGTCTTTTGGTGAAGTTTTGTTTTTCAATTATTCCTATTTTTTAGCTATGCCGTTATGAGACAGACCAGTACACATTCACATTTTAGAATGGACTTTGCAACAGCTCTGCAGAAATCAAATTCAGGGATATATTCCATGAGAGTAGGTTTTCTGCCATCAAATTGAGACCGTTTCACTGTGGTTGACATGTTGAGCTCAGCCACCTTTTCCCAAACACTTGGAATGTTTCTTCTTTCTTGTTAATGGCCCTGCCGGAAGGTGCTTCTTTGTGAAAGGGAGTTTTGACAGCCTTGACCCCCAACACCCTGTGGGAGGATTTGGTTGTCCTATCTAATTATCTCAGTCTACAGAAAGTTTCTAGCCCAAATGATCTGAAAACATCATACCACAGTTATATATATGCACCCATGTTTATAGCAGCCCAAATTGTAGTAGCCAGATCTTGGAAACGACCTAAGTACACATCAAATGAGGAATGGATAAAAAGTTTTGCATTTTTATACAGCGGAATGCTACTCAGCTATAAAGAATGATCACATTGAGATATTCATAAAAATGCACACAACTTGAGACCATACTCATAAGCAAAATAAACCAAACTCACATGTGTAAATACCATATAGTCTCCCTAGTATGAGAGTTGGTCAGTGTATATAAGATTTTATGGAAATCCTGATTTCCCTTTTCATTGCTTTGAAGCCTTTCAGTGTTTTTGTTCTTCAGTTGAAATGGCTTCATTCTGTTTTATTTGATTTTATTAAGTGTGATGTTATGAAAATCTGTTTTGAAGAAAACAAAACATTATGGCAGCCATTGCTGATTTAATATTGTTTTCCTTAGAAGTCCTACCATGCTTCTACTCTGCTATTACCTTCAGTTCTATCATGCTGTGTCTTATCGGGATTTTAATATATGTGATAGTATAAAGAAATATTTTTATTGAAAATGAGATATTATAGTAACGATTGATCATAGTTATTCGGTTCAGAATGTCCTGTAATTCTTTCATTGTTTTGAATGGTTTTATACTATTGTGTTATGTTTGATATTATTGTATTTGAAACTATGCTTACCTATAACAGAGAAAGTTATATTTTGATAGCTACTGTTAATATCCAATTGTCTTATTGTAAAGTGCTGTGTTGCTTATGTTGTTCTGCTCTGATGTGCTTTGTTCTGCCCTCTTTTGTTTCATTCTCTTTAAAATAGAAAAAAGAATGTGGCTGGTTTGCTGTGATATGGGCTCATCTCTTTCTCCTTCCAATCTCATCTACTGGCATTTAGCCAATCTCTTCCCTTAGCCATGAAACCAAAATTTCCATTCCTTTGTATGAAGCATACAGAACTCCAGCCACCTACAACCAAAAGAGAGCTACACCCAGACACATAATTATAAAGATCCCAGAAATTCAATATAAGAGCAGAATATTAAAAGCCATCAGAGAAAGGGAACACCCATCAAAATCACGGCAGATTTCTTACCCCAAAACATCAAGTCAAGAAGAGCTTGGAGTAAAATAATTCAGGCCCTGAAGGAGAACAATCTCCACCCCAGATTAACATATCCTGAAAAACTCTCTCTAGAAATTAATGGAGAAGCAAGATGCTTCCATGACAAAGAGGAACTGGGAGAATTTGTGACCACCAATCCAACCCTACAAAAAATACTAAAGGACATTTTATAAAGAGAGAAAATAATACGAGCATTTCAGGAGCAATGGAAGACAGGCCTCAGTGAATGGAGCATATATTGATGTGGAAGAGAAAAATAGACTACCAATGACAGAAAAATAGAATAGCAGAAATGAAACAGAGAAGATTGGCTATAATATCCAGTATAGAGGTCCTTGAAATACTAACAGAAAGAAACACAGGCAGAGCAGATGAGGAGATAGGGTCCATTGAGGTGCTCTATATAGGGAGGCAGTGGGACCCAAAACAAGCAGTGCACCCTGTGGGAATGAAAGGGGAGGAATTGTCTAAAAAAGGAAGGCAGAGGATATTGTTAATGTGGTAACAAGATTTAAAATCTAAATTATTCTCATCACTCTGCTTGGATGGATTACATGCTATTCCAGTTTATCTACTTACACTAGACTTGGGGACATGGTCAGCTATCCCAAAAATATGAGGACGTAATATGGTAATCATCCTTAATTTCCTATCAACTTAGTCTGAAGCCCTGTATAACTTATACTGTCTTATTATGACTGATCTTATTTGAATCTGGCTTCTTGTAGTGCTATCTTGTATTGACTGATTTTATTTAAATCTGTTATGATTGATAGCATCAAGTCTAAGAGTATAGGCAACTACACTGAAGTTGGAAAGATTCACTAAGATACCCACTCTGGTGTGATTATTGCCTGCTTTTGAAGTCTTATAATATCTCCAATGCTTTGTTTTTATTAATGATGTTATATACTTCTGAGACATCATGGTAACCATTGTAGATCACCTTGTATTGTGGTTTCATTTGACTTTTTGCTTCATGTTTTTCTAGGAATTGTTTTGTTTTCTTTGTTTTGTTTTCCCTCTAATACAGAAAGGATAGATATACATGTAGAGACTCATGCATGTGTAGAGCTTATAAACAGTTTACGAGAACCAACTATATAACGCGTGTTGAAATGAACAAATACATTGAAGAAAAAGAGACACTACATTACCCAGTGATGACTCCGTAATGTCATGATGTGAAAACCAGCAATACTATCTATAATTCTTTGTTCAAATAGATTTTAGCTTGTTTTGTTTTATTTTGTTTAAGTTAAACACACATGAAGTTATGGCAGCTGTTTTGAAGAGAATGAGAGACACTATGAGAACCATTCTTTGCTTCCCTATTGTCTGGTCTTGAAGACCTGAAAAGCCCTCCTTACCCTGCTCAGATCTATTCTATACTAAGTTGTTTTATGTGAATTTCCTGTATGTGACAATATGGACAACAATTTGTAAGAAAACAACAAGAGTCAATATGATAGTGAATATCTCCAATTGTTTAGCTTTGAAATTTATGCCTCTTACATTGCTTTCTTGTGACCTTCTTTGTTCTATTTTGTTGTGTTTAATTTTACCCATTTGATATATTTGCATGTATGTTTGCATGTGTAAGATGGATGACCATATTGCTGTTTTTGTCAGATTGTGGAGCAGAACTGTTAACAGTGTCACTGTTTGAATGTCTACTTTGCATGTTTTAATTTTTTAATTTGAACAACTATTTCCAACATGTCAGTATGTAGTTTATCAAGTAATGATTTCTTAGTGGTGTTTTTTTTGGTTCTTTTTTTCCTTTGGAATTCTGTATGGTTGGTACCCTTTATTCTGTTTTGTTTGGGTTTTTTTCTCTTTAAATTAGATTTTAAAAAATAAATATTAAAACCAATGTTCTCATCAAATGAATGCAATACAATATACTTAAAACTGACATTTTAGCTGGATATGGAAGTTGAAGCTTGTAAACTCAGCATTGAGTATGCTGAGGCAGGAAGAACCCAGTGAGTTTGATGCCAGCTAGGGATATTAGTGACATTAAAGTGAACCTGAACTATGTAGTGAGACTCTTTTTGAATAATCAAGTAAAAGAAGAAAAATGAAAAAAAGAAACAAAGAAAAGAAAGAAAAGCATAAGAAGATTAGTAACTGTTCAAAGAATAGGATTTTAATGTGAAAATAAGACATAATTGTTAATGATTATAAACTTAAATGTAAATACTAAGAACTATATTTTCATTACTTGAACACAATACAATTTACTTAAAGCAGACATTTTATCTGGGTGTGGATGTTCAAATCTGTGATATGAGCACTGAGAAAGATGAGGCAGGAAGATCTCCATGAGTTCTAGGCCAGCCTGGGCTACTGTGTGATATAAAAGTAAGCCTGAACTATGTAATGAGACCCTGTCCAATAATCAAGGAAAAAAAACAAAGAAAGAAAGACAAGAAAATTATAAGAAGATTAGTAACTGTTCAAAGAATGTCATTTTAGTTTCAAAATAGGATATAATTATTTGTTGCTTACAACTTAAATTTCAGTGTTAAGAGCTATACTTTCATTGTATGAACACAATACAATTTGCTTAAAACAGACCTTTTAGTTGGGTGTGGATGTTCAAGACTGTAAAATATCATTGGGGGGGGGGGGCTGAGGCAGCAGAATTGCCATGAGTGAGCTTAAGACCAGCCTATAGTAAAAAGTGACACCCTGTCTCAAACAAAGAAAGAATCATCAAAAAACAAAAAACACAAAATGAACTTTCATTATTTATTAGCCAAAACTTTATACACATTTGTGAGTGGCTTTGTTGACCACAGTCCTAGAAAGAAAATGACTACTTATACCTGGAAGGATAAATTTAAAATTTTCTTCAAAATTTAAATTCCAGTTCCCAAAACCTAGCCCTGTTTTTGCTCTCTCAGTAATCAGGTATCATGATAGAAAGAATAGTTTCCTATTTGTTTACAATGTTACATTTATCAATAATGTTAAATGTATTAATTTGCTATCAATAGTTTTGTATCTACCATAGAAACAATAGAGAAACCAAAGAGGGACAGAGTACACATAACAACAGCTTAGGCAGCAACAAGCCTGTGACACCAAACCACACATTCTACAGGAACCAGGGCAAGCAGATGAGATCTGCTCAGTAAATGCCAATATTCTGGATTGTGGCCCATTTCTAACTTAGGATCAAGTGGAAGGGTGTAAACATGCTCTTATTATCAATCATATAAAATGCTACACTCTGCTAGGTCTGTGCTTAGCGTCAACATTCCCAAAACATACTACCTACATCAAGGTATCCCCAAAGCTTCCACTTTTTCTACTACAATTTTACCACTTCCTTGAATACCATTGCATCCCCTCCAAATGCAAAAGATAATGGCCATTGCTATAGCAAAGCAAAACTATATTGTTCATTTCATTCAATTTTATAATTTTGATGCATAATTTATTTGTTAGTCTATTATTTTCTAAATATTTGAAATATCAAAACTTTCACATATACTAAGCTTATATGTATATATTTTTATTTTCACACAAATACACACATATTGCCTAGGCATTATTCCATAAGGACTCTATTTGCCAAATTTGAATGCTAATGACTATAAGTACCATGAATATGAGACAAGAAACTTTAAAATATTCTTGTACTCTGTTACATGTTTGAAATCTATGTGAACTAGGAAGAACATTGGCTCCAGTGATAACTCAAGGCCCTCTGAAAAGTGCAGAAGTAGCTCCCATGCACAGCAGCTCTTTCCTGCAGGCCGCCTTCAGCAGCGGACACCCCGACTGTTAGTGATGGACACCAAGGCCTTCAGTACAGACAGGAAAGGAAACCAATGAAACCGCAAACAGCACCCAACACCCACAAAATTCTCTTTCATAACTGATGCTAAACTGAGAATTTCTTAGTCAGACAAACGTTGGAAAGTTTGCGGCTTGCTAACTGCCATTTCCCTCGCTCCCATAACTACTCCCTCAGGAACTGAAGCAGGGATTCCAAGGAGTGAACTGAGAATTTCCAGCAGGCCAGAGGGGCCCTGGCGTGGAGGCCAAATGGTGCCTCTGCTGGTGGCACTGGGGAATGACAATTGGTTAGTGCTTAGACCTAGCATTTGGACACTATACTTACCCTATATATGTCCTGGGGCTGAGCCGCGTAAGTGAACTTTAATAGGGTTGAGCGTTACTTCAGTGGCCAGAAGCTGACGCATTGCCAACTCTCTATTTAATATGGGATGAGAACTTAATTAAGTCGCCATCTACCTTTTCTAACTCATATCTTCTGCAATGATTTTTTAAATGGTTTATTTCATTCTTCACACTCCCTATGAACATTTCAACTTGAAGTTATGCTGTGTGTCTTATATGGTCTTGAATATCAAGCAATTGAGATTTACACAGGGAAAACCTTGGATTGCTAGTTAGCTAGAAATATGTAAGAAAAGCAGAACTTGGGGGCACAGGCCTGCAATTCCAGCCCTTGGGGAGGCTGAGGCATAAAGATCCTTGTGAGTTCCAGGCCAGCCTGGGCTACTTAGTAAGGTTAAGGAAAACCTGAACAACTTAGTGTGACCCTGTCTCCAATAATGAACAAAAAGTAGAAAGTAAGAGAGAAAATAAAATCATAAGATTAGTAACTCTTCAAAGAAAGAAATTTTAATGTAAAAGGAGAACATAATTGCTACCAATTATAAACTGAATTTTAAATATTAAGCAATTTATACATATTTTTCAATGGCTATTTGACAACTATAAACTTTTGGATCATTATGGCACATAAAATATCATTTTATCAACTTAAACTGGCATAACTAGTTATATGCATCTAGTATTGTAATTTGATTCTGCAATTGATTAACTCAGACAATATTTATGTAGTAATTATCATATCATGCTACATTTCTAATAGAAGCACTTGTAGATTTCAACCTTAAATTCACTTTCTCCTCTGCCCTTTCAATTAGTTCTATCTCATAACACTATCACTAAGCACTCTGGAAATAAATTGCTTCCTTGTCAATTAAGCTTATTATGATTCTTCAGACTTTGTCAAACTTCAGATATTCAGCACAGTTTAAAATCACCTTCAAAACTTATAGTCATCAGCTACATAACACTGCATTTTCAGAACAAGTAAAATATCCAATAATTTGGAACATATGATGGATGTGGCACATTTCTTGATTCCATATATGGTTTTTCCACCATAAATCATACTTACATACATTTATACAATAAAAAAGAAACAAGGATAAAGAAAAATTCTGTGTTCTCCTGATAAACAATAGACCTGAACTTTTACTTCAACATAAATTATAGTTGAATCCTAATTGAGAAGAGCAGATATTCATATTTAATGTACTAGCAAAATTGTTGATTCATTAAAACTACAAAATGAATTTATGATATCGTTTCATGAAGTCCTTAGATAAAGAGCTACTTTTATATTGCTAATTGTCAAAATCCACTGAAATAGCATATTTCTTAATTTATAAAACAAATCTTATAATAACTTTATAATAAATCTGCTCTTCTGATTAGGACATGATTGCAAAACCGTACCATTTTCCCAAGCTTATTGGTCATGTGCATGTTTTAGATTATATAATCCTGTATAGTATTATCATAAAAACAAAACTATTTTCCTCATATTTATTTGTTACCTTTATTTTCCTTTTGGAGAGCTACAGTAACCAAAATGCTAGAATACCATCTGGGGCCTAAGAAGGCAAACAGTTTCTTGGTGTAAACTGACCTTTATCCTCCTCACTAAGCCCAGTATTTGGTGCTCATTGATTAGATTCAGTGGAACTTTCTATTAGATGAACAGCACCTTTGTTGAATTTATGTATGATCTTCATTTTCATTAACAGTGATTGTTACATAAAAGTAGCAGCAGATACTTGAAGAAAGGAATATTTCAATATTGATTTTTTAAGAGTATAAACCTAACAAAGTACAATATAATAAATCCAGACAAAACAGGACAATGAAAGCAATACAAGTCTTGAGAACAAGATACTAGGAAATCAACAATGGCTGCCATGATATATCTTATTATCTTCAAGTAGCTGTGCATACCATCAGATGTAATAAAATCAAACAAAACAAAACAATGAAAATGATACAGGACTTGAAAGGAGATCAAAGGAAATTAGCAATAGCAAACAAAATACTTCCTGGTATCCTCTAAACAGTTGCTCAGACTGCTGAATTTAGGCCTGCAAAGTCAATCAAACAATACAAGTATGAAATTTTTTTTTACTTCAGTTGCCATCATCTAAGCCTGTGTTACCCCAAATTCACCAGATGTGTGGTGCAGGGGCATAGCTCCCTGGTTCTCCCCTGGCTGGCACCATTTCTGCTGCTCTCCAAGAGATTTGTGTTTCTTGTTTTCCCCAGCAAACATGACTTCTGCTGGCTCACAGAGGGCTTTGGCTTCTTGGCTCTTCCTCCACCCATATGACTGCTGCAAGCTCATTGTTGGATTTGGCTTTTAGTTCTCCCTCAATACTGGTTTTTCTGACAAATAGCAAACAGATTATGTTAGTCTCTAATTGACTCTATTTCCTCAGAAAACTGTGAGAAGCATTTTATGCTGGTTAAGGTTTATTCTTTAAACTGAAAGGACATAAAAATAAAACAAAATAATTACATTAGATCTACAGTGTCTTGTTGACATATCTCTTAATTATTAAGTTATTTTCTCTTTTATAGCTTATGAGAAGAATTTCCAAAGTAAAAAACACTCAAAGAGCTTTGTAAACTATGAGGGGTCTCAAAGTTTTGGTGCTGTATTTGACTAGAGAATGCAAGAAAGTGGAAGTCTATACTTTGTTGTATTTGCATTGCTCTGGAATTGCTAAGATTTAATACAGTCTTTAAGCTTTTGACCAAACTGCTGTCCATGCAAATTCAACAGAAATGTGTCACACTAGAGTGAGTAAAGGATAAGGACAGTCACAAGCAGGGTTTGAGACTTTCTTTCTTTAAGGTGCTCCTTATTTTTCTCTCCTTGGACTGTTACAAGGTAAAGGACAATAGGTGCAACTCTATGCTATGGGATAGGCTGGCAGTGAAGCAGTATTCACAGTAGAGGAGGGGGCACATCCCCATCACA
>PVJX010034356.1:0-18991 GCA_004027295.1 Dolichotis patagonum
TTTATGGATATCACTGATATGTACTGGTTCGACTTTGCCATGTTATGTTCCAATTGTTTGCTTTCTGCTTTTCCCCCTTATTTATTTGCTTGTCCTACCTGGTGATTTCTTTCTGTTGTTCTGGGGATTGTGGTCATTTTTATCTCTGTCTAGTATGTCCTTCAATACTAAAGGGTTGGTTTGGTGGGCGTGAATTTCTTCAGTTGTTCTTTGTCATGGAAGTATCTTGTTTCTCCATTAAATTTGAATGAAAGTTTTGCTAGGTACATCAGTCTGGGTTGAAAATTGTTTTCTTTCAGGGCTTGAAATATCCCATTCCAAGCATGTCTTGACTTGAGGGTTTGTGCTGAAAAGCCTGCTGTGATTCTAATGGGCTTTCCTCGATAGGTGATTTATGTCTTTTCTCTAATGGCTTTTAGTATTCTGTTTTTATGTTGTATGTCTGAGATCTTAATTATTATGTGTATGAGTGTAGATTTATGTTGGTTGTGACTGTTTGATGTTCTATATGCCTCACTTATCTGCATATCAGATTTTCCCCCATGTTTGGGAAATCTCCTATTATTTATGTGAATATTTTAGTTACGTCGTTTGTATTGACTCCAGTGTCTTCACTAATGCCTATTAATCTTATATTGTTGCTCTTGGCATCATATTGAAGCTTCTGGATTGTCATTTCATGCTGCTTTGTTATTTTTATAAGTTCTGTCCTTTCATGATCACTAATTGTGATCCTGTCCTCAAGGTTCGAAATCCTATCCTCAGCTTCATTTAAATGGTTTTGCATGCTTTGAATAGAATGTTTTGTTTCTTGGATGTCTCTTTCAGTTTCCTTCATGAATTCTGCTTGTTTTCTATATTGTTCATTCAAGGTTTCAATCAGTTTCCCATGCTCCTGTACTTTTTTCTCTATTTCTTGTTTAGCTGCACTCAGCACCTCCTTTATTAAGGTTGTTACTTCTATCTTTACATGGGAGATGTAATTTGATTTCCTCTATGACCTTATGGAATTTTTTTTAATTTCATTCACTATCTTTTCAGAGATTTCCGGTGTGTTACTTTTGGAGTCCTCTATTTCAGTGTTTCCTGTATTTGGTTCTGGTGGACTGGATGTTTGAGATTGCATTTTGCTTTTGTGTTTTGCCATTTTCCCCTTTCTAGTTAGTGTTTGGTCCTTCAGACTCTCTAGTGTCAACTGTTGGTAATGTGTATCTTGGTGTCCTACTGTAAGGTTGATGTTTGTCCAGTTGCTGGGTCCCACAATGAATAGGTGGGCCAGTCACCTGACTTCCTGCTGCAGCACCTGTTAGGTAAGTCCTATATTCTTCCTGGGCTGACAAGCCTAGTAGTATTGATGTAGGTTAAATTTTAGTTTGTGCTATTACTTTATCTTCAGGTTATTCCAGGTCAACAAATCTCCTTGTCTATAGTGTTTGTGTTGACTGAGGCCCTACTGTGTTCCTATTGTGTGCCTGTGCGTCTCATAAGCCCTTTTGATTTTCTTCAAGTTGGGGGAGTCCTCCTCGACACACTCCTCATTTTGCCTGATTTTTTCTGTGTGCAAGAAGGGGTCACCCTCAGTCTTGTCAGACTTACCAAGGTCTTACAGTTAGTTGAAGGGAACTTTACTACTGTCCCTATTTACCCACTGTACACCTCTATTTTAGGGCATACTCACCCCACTGAATGGAGCCAGCGGAGATCTTCTGTTTCAGTGAGGCAGTCACTTAATCTCCCTTCAAGCTAGCACAGATAATCTGCTGTAGTCCAAGGTTCCTCTGTGAGCAGATTTCCAAGTTTCCCCTCTGCACTAGGATTCTGCCTGAGCGCCCGGGGTCAGGGCGCAGGGTTGGGTTCTGGGCCCTGCTCACTGCTTGGAGTTCAATGAGTGTAGTCCAGTTAGGCCTATTGGTCCCTCTCATGCATCCTTGCGTGGCCTCACATGCAGGTCATGGTCTTATTGCCTGGGAGCAGAGTTCTAAGTTTGCCTCGTGTGTGCTGGGATTCTGCCAGAGCACATGTGGTCAGGGCCCAGGGGTGGATTCCAGGCCCTGCTTGCTGCTTGGAGTTTGCTGAGTGTCAAAATAGCCTTTTTTTAAAAAAAGTTCTTTTAATCATTGGTACCAGGGACCAAACTCATGACCACATGCTTGCAATGCAGGTGCTTATGGTGCTGAGCTAAATTCCCAGCCCCCAAATAGGCTTTTTAAAATCAGTCATCTCTATCAAGTACATAAGAAATTTTACCTAACTTGTTAACTTTAATGGGATTCACTAAAGAAATTTGTGTCATTATCTGCACTGTTAAATGTTTATACATCTCTAAGTAAAGTGGCATCTACATAACAGAGACATCACATGAAGGCAGATGTCTGAATCTGAAGGAAGTCCAATCACACTAAAGAATCCTGGTTTTTCATTTAGGATGACTTATACATCCAATGACATGGGTACATTTAGTACACCACAAAATGAATAAAAAGCCATTCATATAACCCTATGAAAACTTTTGTTTTTAAATTTAGTTTTGTACCAGAGAATCTCCAAATCAGAACACCTTATTGCCTCATTTCTAGAAAACTTAATTTTTGATGATGACCAGTGTAAACATATCACAATAACAAGTTTTTATAATATTTATTGTAGTGTCTCCCATAATGCTGTAGAGATCATTTGGCTCTCCCAAGCAAGAAGGGTCCTCACTGAATTATGTGAACAAATTTCTGATGAGCTGTGAGAAAAACAATTTTGACAACATTTTGTAGTTAATTTTTAAGTGCATATTGAGCACAGTCAAAAATTCGTTGACCTCGAGAGTTATAAGTAATGTCCATGCTAAGGGAAATGTGAAAACTTTTACAAGATGTTGAGAAGGCAGCACTTGGACCCCTGAGTGGCCTGCAGCACCTGCATTCTGCCTTGTGAGCTGAAAGTGTGTGCAGGAATTTCCAGCCCGGAGAAGCTTTGGCAAGTGGCTCCTGGATTGGTAAGGCACCACCTAGCCTCCCACATGACTGGAGGATGCACCAGAAGGTCCTTCTGGGCCCATCTGAGCCCCACCCAGTGACCCCATGTGGCCCATAGCCCTATGCGTCATACCTTGCAGGCAAAAAGTGCACACAGCAATTTCCAGCCCACAGGGAAGATTTGGTGCATCATTCCAAGAGTGGTAAGGCCCTGCTCACTGACCACAAGTGGCTGGGAGCCACCTGGTAAGGTCTGTGTAAGTACTTCCATTCAACTGGGGAAACTTCCTGCAATAGGGACAGATATTCTCAACCAAAGAAACAACCGAGACCTTGTCTTCAGCTTCCCTAAGGGAATATAGCAAAATGACAAACCAAAAGAGCAAAATGCACTCTCAAATCTCCAGCCCATCCCAAACAAGACTAGGAGATGTGGACATAGAAGAAAATGTAAGCCATAAACCTGAAACTCCTGAAATGAGAGCAAATGAAGTAAAGAAACAACTCCAGGAAGCTATAAAAGAACTCAGACCAGAAATAATTTCCTAGGTAAAAGAAGAAATGATAAATGTAATGAAAGAAATGCTGAACACATCCAAAGAAGACATAGTTAAAAAATTAGAGAAACAATGCAAAAAGATGGAAATCCTGAATGAACAATATAAGAAACAAACAGAAGGCATGAAGCAGATTCAAAGAGATATACAGGAAATCAAAAATTCTAGTGAAAGTTGACAAAACCCCCTCAATGAAAGTGAAGATAGAATTTCAGGCCTCAAAGACAAGATTGCAGCTAGTGAACAGGAAAGGAAAGATCTTTTAAGAATAACAAGGGATCAGGAGATAACAATTCAACAGCTGCAAGATGATGCCAGGAAAAACAACATAAGATTGATAGGTATAAATGTAAAAGAAGGTGACAACACAAATGATATCAAGAGGCTATTTACAGAAGAAATAGCTGAAAATTTCCCAAATGTGAGAATGGAAACTGACATACAGATCAGTAAAGCATATAGAACTCCAAATAACCATAATCAGAATAAACTACACCCAAACATATAATAATCAACATCCCAGAAATCCAACATAAGAACAGATTATTAAAAGCTGCTAGAGAGAAGAGACAGATCACCAATAAAGGAAAGCCTATCAGAATCACAGCAGCCTTCTCAACACAAGCAATGAAGTCAAGTAGAGCATGGAGTGAAATATTTCAGATCCTAAAGGAAAATGACTTCCAACCCAGATTGATGTACCCTGCAAAACTGTCCTTCAAACTTGATGGAGAAATAAGATACTTCCATGACAAAGAACAGCTGAAGAACTTCATGATCACCAACCCAACTCTGCAAATAATACTGGAAGACATTCTAGATACACATAGGAAAAAACCACTAAGCAAAGCAAACAATTAAATAGAGTGCAAAGGTAAAGAAACAACAACAAAAAGATAACATGTCAAATATAAACCAATATACATCACTTATAACCATTATGTAATGGCCTCGATTCACCAATTAAAAGAAATACACTGGCAGAATGGGTCAAGAAGCAACATTCAACCATATGCTGTATACAAGAAACCCATCTAACCCAAAAGGAAACTCATAGACTGAAAGTCAAATGATGGAAAACATGCAATAGGAACCCCCCAAAAATGCAGACAATGCAAACTTGAAACCAAGAATGATCAAAAGAGATAAAGAAGGTCACTATATGCTAGTTAGGGGAAAACGTCAAGAGGAAGAGATAATAATCTTAAGTATCTGTGCAACAAATTTGGGAGCACCGAGCTATACAAAACAAATATTAACAGAAATAAAAACTGATAAACCCCTAGCTGACCTTATCTTAAAAAGGAAAGAAAAAACTCAGATTCATGCAATAAGGAATGAAAAGGGTGAAATCACTACAGACTCTGTGGAAATACAGAAGATCATCAATACCTATTTCAAAGGCCTTTACTCTCATATGTTTGATAACACAGGAGAAATGGACTGATTCCTAGAAACATGTGAATTACAAAATATGGATCAATAAGATGTAAAATTTCAGGATAACCCAATTTCGATTATCAAAATTCAAAATGTAATTAAAACCTTACCAACAAAGAAAAGCCCAGGTCCAGATGGATTCATTGTGAAATTTTACACGAAATTCAAAGAAGAGTTAATGCTGACCCTCCTCAAACTCTTCAATGAAATTAAAAGAGAAGCAATTCTCCCTAACTCATTCCTGGAAGCAAGTATTACTCTAACACCCAAACCAGAGAAAGACCCAAGCAAAAAAAAGAGAGAAAAACCCACAAGTCTTTCTAATAAACATAGATGCAAAAATTCTCAATAAAATATTGGCAAACAAAATGCAGCAAATCATCAAGAAGATTATACACCACGACCAAATTGGATTCATCCCAGGAATGCAGGGATGGTTCAACATATGCAAATCAATAAATGTAATCCACCATATCAATAGAGCCAAAAATAAGAATCACATGGTCATTTCTATGGATGCAGAAAAAGCTTTTGATAAGGTCCAACACTCATTCATGGTAAGAACCTTATAGAAAATTGGAATAGATGGTCCTTACCTCAATATGATAAAAGCCATCTAGGACAAGCCGACATCCAGCATCATAATAAATGGCCAAAACATGAAAGCTTTTATTTTAAAATCAGGAACAAGACAAGGATGTCCATTATTACCACTCCTATTCAAAGTAGTGCTAGAAATACTAGTCAGAGCAATTAGACAAGAGAGAGAAATAAAAGGAGTAAGGATAGGAAAAGATGAAGTTAAATTATCATTATTTGCAGATTATATGATACTCTACGTAGAAGACCCCCCAAAACTTCATGGAAAGACTCCTAGGTATAATAACTAAATTCAGTAATGCAGCTGGATACAAAGTCAACACTCAAAAATCAATAGAGTTCCTATACATAAACAACAAACTCACAGAGAGAGAAATAAGAGAGGCCACACCCTTCACAATAGCATCCAAAAAATGAAATACTTAGGAATCAATCTAACAAAAGAAGCAAAAATCTATTCAGGGAAAACTATAATACTCTGAAAAAGAAATTGAAGAGAATCTCAGGAAATGGAAAGATATCCCTTGTTTATAGATAGAAAGAATACATAATGTGAAAATGGCCATTCTCCCAAAATTGTTACAAAGATTTAATGCAATTTCAATCAAAATATCACAAGCATACCTCACAGATCTAGAGAAATCACTCCTAAAATTCATCTGGAAGCAGAAGAGACCTGGAATAGCAAAGGCTATTCTGAGCAACAAAGGAAAGGCAGGAGGCATCACAATCCCTGACTTGAATTTATACTACAGAGCTACTATAATAAAATCAGCATGGTGCTGGAATAAAAACAGACCTGAAGATCAATGGAATACAGTAGAAGGTACAACTACAACTACAAATACACTCAGACACCTTATCTTGGATAAAGGGGCCAAACATTTTCACTGGAAGAAAGATAGTCTATTTAATAAATGGTACTGGAAAAACTGGCTCTCTGTATGCCAAAAACTAAAACTAGACCCATGCCTATCACCATGCACTAAAGTCAAAATGGACCAAAGATCTAAACATTAAAAGAGAAACACTAAATCTACTGGAAGATAAAGTAAGTAGAAATCTTGAAGACATAGGGGTAGGTAGAGAATTCATGAACAAAAATCAAACCACACAGAATACTTCCCTGGATCAATAACTGGGATCTCGCCTTATTAAAATGTTTTTGCATGTTGAAAGAAATCTCCAACAGAGTAACAAGGAAACCTATGAATTTTGAAAAAAATCATAGTCAACTGTCCCTCAGACAAAAGACTTCTGTCTAGAACATATAAAGAATTTTAAAAATCAGACCCCCAAATTCTAAAGACCCAATTGAAAAATGGGCATCTGAGATGAACACACAGTTCTTAGATGAAGAAATACAAATGGCAAATAAATACATGAAAAAATGTTCAGCATCATTGGTCATTAGAGAACTGCAAATTAAAACCACACTGAGAAAAAAAAAAAAAAAACCACACTGAGTTTCCATCTCACCCCAGAAAGAATGGCCAGGATAAAGAAAAATACCCACAACAAATGCTAGAGAGGCTGTGGGGAAAAAGGAACTCTTCTGCACTGTTGGTGGGAGCATAGATTGGTGTAAACACTGTGGAGGTCAGTCTGGAGGTTCCTCAAAAAGCTGAGATTGGAGATACCATTTGACCCAGCTATTCCACTTTTGGGCGTATTCCTAGAATTGAAAACATCATATCACAGTGATGTATGTACACCCATGTTTATAGTAGCACAATTTGTAATAGCCAGATCTTAGAAACAACCTAAATGCCCATCAACTGAGGAATGGATAAAAAAGATGTGGTATTTTTATACAATGGAGTACTACTCAGCTATAAAGAATGATCACATTGAGATATTTATATGTAAATGGATGCAACTTGAGACCACACTGATAAGTAAAATAAATCAAACTCACTTGTGTAAATACTGTATAGTCTCCCTAGTATAAGAAATGGTAAGAGTACATAAGATACAAAATCTCCAGTACATATAGTGAAAGGGTAAGAATCTGCTCAAAGGGGAAAAAATAATATCTCAGGGAAAATGAGGAAAAAGAAAAAGGAAGGGAAAAGAAAAAATATTTAAAATTGTATAAATACACTTAGGATAGCTAAGATGATTGTGCTACAAATTCTATAACTTCTTGGAACAAAACGTTAACAAGCATAGGATTGGAACAATTTTGCATGTTTGCGTCTGGTGATCTGAGGAACTCATGAAGATCACTATGTAAAATAACAACCTTAGTTATGTTCCTACCACTTTGTTTTGAAGCCCTATATCATCACTGTTTGGGGCTCTTTGCTATTGTTATTTATTTGTCTTTTTAATTTCTTGTTTTTCTAGTAATCTGTTTTGTTTTGTTTTTCCCTCTAATACAGAAAAGATAGGTATACATGTAGAGGCTTATACATGCGTAGAACTTCTCCTAAACAGTTTATGAGAATCAATTATATTATGCCTGATGAAATGAACAGCTACTTTGAAGAAAAAGAGACATTATGGTATCCACTGCTGATTTCGTATCATCATGCTGTGAAATTCAGTAATGCTTTTGTTCTTTGTTCACAGTGGTTTTAGTCTGTTTTGTATTGTTTAATTTCAATATACATTAAGGTATGTATTTTGAAGAGAAGAGACATTATGGCAGTCACTGTTGACTTTCCTATTGTCTGGTTTTGAAGGCCTATAATGCCTTCATTACTCTTTTCTGGTCACTTTTGTACTATTTTGATTTGTATGAATTCATTGTGTGTGAAGATACAGACAACTATTTAGAAGAAAACAAGAGACATTATGATAGCCACTGTAGATCTCCTGTTGTCTTGCTTTCAAATCTGTGCCACTTACATTGTTTTTTTCTGATCTGTTTGTTCTGTTTTGTTATGTTTAGTTTTACCCTCTTTAAAATAAAAAAATAGAAGGCAGCACTAATATAAGCCAGGCCATAGTGAGGCTGAAGTGCCCATAGGCAGCCAAGTGTACCAAAAGCATCCAAGCAATGAGCATTGACATGTTTGGCTGCTTCACCAGTGCTGGCAGAAGCAAAAATAAACCCTGATGAAGTTTCCACTGAAACATGGACCCAGAATATAGAAAATGTCAGCGACAGCCATTTGCCTGAGATGACTGGGGTATAACTCTCAAGAATTAACCCTCATAGGGAGTGAGGGAAGATGTATTGCACATGAGGAACATTGCTTGACAATTTGTTGAGCCTGTTCCCAGGTTAAAAAGAACTATTTGCACAAGGCGGAAGCATTTGGATGGGAGGTGGCTTGGGTGGCAGAAGCCTGTTGAGCAGTATCTGAGGGAGCAACAGTTACGTTAGCCAGCAATCTGTCTATTGCAATGTTTCTTCCACTGAGAGGCCCCAGCATTTGGGAATGGGGATGGGGATGACCAATAAAACAGAGAACATGGCAAGACTGAATGGCAGATCGGAGAGTGTGGAAAAAATGAAAAAGATCTTTTTGGCCAGCTTGTATATTGCAGTTTCAACATGTTCCACAAAAGTGCAAACGTAAGTTCTATCTGGACAGAGATTAAATGGAATGGATGAAGGATCTTGCAAGGTCCATCTGACAGCCTGAAAATCAGTTGTTTGTTTGCTTGGGTTTTTGATGTTGTTGTTGTTGTTTCCTGTATTCAGGAAGAGAAGGCTGCTCCATAACCTCCCCTGTCTGAAGAGGACCCATCTGTGAAAATAGAGACATCTCCCACTCTGGGAACTGAGCTTATTTTTCAAGGAAGACAAAAGGTGTGAGGGAAGCAAATTGAATTAATTTCTCTGAAGGATAGCCACAATGAGTAACATCAGGGAGGTTAGCCGATGTGTATTGCTAAGAGGACAAACATTGCCACAGCCACTATCGTTGAACAGAAGAAAAGGGAAAAAAGTTAATTTGTATCTCATGACCAAAAAGCTGGACATAACATGTTTGCCCATATACAATCAGTGCTGGCACAGCACCATGAAAAGGAGTAATGGTTTTATGTGGATGCTGTGGCATATGTAGACATTGGAAAGGACCGTGAGGCTGCCACAGCACCCCAGTGGGCACATGCTGAATTGGGAAAATAACGTAAAACATAGTCAATGGAGGATGGGTCAACTCTAGAGAGCTGAGCATTTGAGAAAGGCAGATTTGCCTCTGACATAAGTGCTCTTGCAGATACAAGGGCCAGGTCTCCATTGAGAGTATCAAAGATAAGGCCTAAATCATGAGCTGTTAGCTTAGGGGCTAGAGGGAGCCAATTAATGTTACCACCTGAAGTCTGAAAATCAGTTAAGGTTGCAAGATGATTAACTTGGATCTGAAAACTTCGGGGCACAGTGTCTCTGTCGGGTAACGTCACCCAAATATGAGAAAAGTACCATGGTTTGGACCGTTTTCGGGCCCACCACCAGGCCTGCACTATGAAGGGCACCATCTAACTGGAGACATATTTGGTGCAAGCTGGATGAGGATTCATTTGGTAGGAGAATATCACCTATGTACTGAAGAAGACAAGCAGATGGATGAGCCCGATGGACTGAAAAATGGCTGCGGTCACAAACTCCTGACCTAGGGTAGGACAGTTTTCATTCCTTGTGGCAGACAATGCCATTGGAAAAGGTGCATGGGGGCCTGATGGTTAATGGAAGGTAAACTAAAGGCAAAATGTTTCTTATCTTCAGGATGGAGAGGGATTGTTTAAAAAAAAAGTCTTTTAAATCAATCAACACAAGGAAAAACTGTAAAGAGATAGCTATAGTACTGGGCAATCCTGGTTGAAGTGCTCCCACTGGTTCCATAGTACAATTAACAGCCCTCAGTGTTGTAATAATCTCCACCTGGCTTCTTTTTTAATTACAAAACTTGGAGCATTCCAAGAGCCATTGGATGGTTTCAGGTGCCCTGGTGTCTTCAGCTCATTAACCAGTATGGGAGCTGTTACAAGATTCTCCTGTGTGAGGGGTGACTGATCATCCCAAACAGGGTCATCAGACATCCAGGTTATCTTGGACACTGTGGAGTCAGAGAAGAGATCAAGGCCTCTCTTGAAAATGTGAAGGTAGGTAGCCTACATCAGTATGGTCCATTTAAGGGTCTACTGAGGAGTTCTGTCCTTCCCTGGTTGTATTTCTGAAGCCCTGGAGTAGGCTTGTCCTGACATCTGTAGAGTCATGAAGGACTTTGGACTAATCAAAAATGGCCGCATGTCCTGCAATGTGTCACGACCCTATGAATTGATTGGGCTGTGGGAAAGGAGGTGAGAAGTATTTGGAATGGACTTCTGCATCCCTCCAGGTTAACAATTTAGCTTCTACTGGGGTGAGCAACATTGCCTGGCCCCTGTGGATCTGCAGTTCCTACACCCAGAGGCCATGCCATAGGCCAGTGAGGTTGGGCAACAACTGAAACATCTGCACCTGTGTCTAAAACTCTTTGAGATTTTTTTTTCCTCCAATAATCAATTCCATCTCAGAATGATCTGGTTTAGTTTGATGAATCCAGTAAGTATCAGAGAACCTAAAAACTCTTGGATCACTTCTCCTTATTGATAGATTTTCTAATATTTGTTAAAGGAAGAGTAACCAATTTAGTGAAATGAGAGTCTGTGATGACTTGAACAGTGTGTTGAATACGTTTAACCTTCACTTTGATCTCCTCTGTATAACCACATCAATGGCACCAGAGAAACCTGGAGACCTTTTGCAATGAGACTGCTGTGGCCTAGCAGGAGTCCTCTTGTTCTTTGTGGCAAATGTCCATAAACTCCAGTAGGAATAACGTAGTGACCCATTTTAGGTGTTAGTACAAATCTGGAGGAGGGATTGTGGTGCAAGCCTGCACTGTCTTTTGTTGCTCCCCAGAGGTCAAAAATGTGTTTGACAGTGGAGAGTAGGGCAGGAGAGGAATTAGGGAAAGTGCCCAGACTGTTGGTGTGTCACAGTGGCCCCAGTGGAACTTTTCTGGAATAGGTCAGGCCTCCACAAAAGTTTTAAATCTACACTCAGTTGCCCAATGATAGCCTCATCTATACAGTGGGCAGATACAAGAAGTCTTTGTTGGAGGGACAGATAATGGCCCTGCAGCCCTCACAGAGGCAGAAGAGCACTTTTGTGGGGATGTCCCTGTCTCTGCAGCTGAAATAACTAACCTTGTTCTTCCCCTTTCCTCTAGGTTGTGGATCAATGGCCTGAGTGATAAGTGCTGTCAAGCAGTTCCCTGTACATGTGAGGAGCCAAAGTCTGCACAAAACCTGAGTCAAGTCAGATATTGTGGCCCATTTTTGTGGGCACTTAAAGCCTCTTTACACCATTTTTTGCATTTGTAAAGGCCAATTGTTGAACAATTCACTTGCCAACCTGTGTGTCCTTGATCATCTTCCCACTGGCTTGCCATAAGCACGCTATAAAATCCTCAAAAGGGTCATCAGGACCTTGGCAAATGGAGGTCAAATCAAGGGATGTCTCACATTTTGACGGAAGTTCCTCCAAGCTCTTCTGACAGCTACTTTAACCTGTTTATATAGCTTGAATTCAAAAGTAAATTGATTTGTGGTAGCAAAAGCATCTTCTCTGTTTAACATGACTTTTGCCATGGCCATGTCATGAGCAGCCTTGTGAGCTGCTTGATCCACACATAATTTGCAAATTTTCCCTTCCATAATAAATACTATGCTGGACATAAACATGCTTTAGCTATTCCTTTCCAATCCTTTGGGGCTATACCCTGTTGTCCTATGAGCTCTATGAAATGCAAGGTAAAAGGGATTGTGGGGCCATATGTCCCAGTCACTCTTTTATTCTTTTAAGGTCTTAAAGGGTATAGTTTAATGAAGATGTACAACTTGATGCAGATTACTGGGACACTGGAGTTCAGCAACAGGGGAGACATGCTGCAAAACCTAGAAGATTCTCCTATCCCCTTGCTTGTTTTAGCACCAATTGCAAGGGAGAAAGAAAGGATGACTCCCTTCTATGAAGGGTGAAGTCTCAGCTTGTGATATAGCAAAATTTTTCTGAACTGAGAAAGTGGAAATAGCTGCCTCTGGTACAGTTAACATTATCAGTTTTACTTTGGGCAGCTGTGAAATGAAAGTTACAGATAAACACATCTCTAGTGGGGCAGGAGTCTTCCTTGCCCTCCAGTGGACCTTCCTTATGTGATTCAGAAAAGCAAAGGGTTCATGATATGGGGGAGGGGGCTGTTGCTCTGCAGCACAAGGAAAAACACTGAAACACTGGATTCCACTGAAAAACCCTGGATTTGGAGGTAGATTTATTTACATCAACAGGCACAGATCTGGATCACTCCCAAGATATCAGGTCCTGATCTCTGGTGGTCTAGGGCTCATATGAGATGAGCAAGCAGAAAGTACAGAGGCAGAATGGCTTGCCAATTAGGGATTGGTTTACACAATGTGCATCATAGTCAGCAGCTATGCATCACAGTGACCAGTCATTTCCATGAGACACAAGCATCCAACCTGGAACAGGTACCATTACCAGGGCAACAAACAAACTGAAGTATAATAGCTGGGTGGAGGGCATTTTTCTGCTTCATTTCTTTTAGTTTCCCCAGAAAATCATTGCTGGGCATATTACATGTGATCTTCTGAGACAAACTCAGCTAGAATTTAGGCCTGTGTGGTCTGTAGCACTACTCTGGCAAGGCAGTGAGGGAGTTCATACAATCTAGAAGAGTGTCCAGTGTGTCTTGAATGCTCACCAAATGTTGGTCAAGTTTGATTCATTGTTGTATACTCTTGGGGCAATAAAGTGTAAGGCAAAAAACACAGAAAGCAGAGGTGGTATGGAGCACAGACCAGGGTAAACAGCCTAAAAAGACACAAAAATCAAAGGGGATAGGTATGGAGCAATCCTATGAACAATGTCCTCAATATTCAGCCATGCATGGACTGGTCAGAGTCCAGAGAAGAGGTTTGAGTGCACTGTCTCTTGTGAATGAGACTCAGAGGAGCCTTTGAGGTAAATTTCTCTGCACATCTGTTATGGATTAAACACTAGTGGTCAACTTAACACCAACTGAATTAAATCAGCATGATGTTGCGTGTAGATGGTCCACCTCAGGAAAGTTGCCAGCACAAATATAGATGTGGAGAAGGCATTATGGTTCTCCTAAATGTTGCTATTTCAAGATGTTGGTTCTCCTGGAGGAGCTCATTGTGATTAGCTTCTCCAATATGAGTTTGACCATTATCATCAGAGGAGCTCAGGGCCTTGTTGGTGAGAGTGGCTGTGGTTCACTTTGGGAGAGCTCTGGTCCTTACATCAAGCATCACTTCCTGGCTCCAAAGAGGAAGATGTGTGCTGTTGAATCTCCAGGGGAAACTTGTCATACTGGCTTTCTGGCATGTACTCAACTGTACTTATCATCAGAGGAGCTCAGGACCTCTATGTTGTTGAGGATGGCTGTAGTAATTTTCAGGGCAGCCCTGGTTCCTTATTTTGAGTGTGACTTCTCAGCTCCAGTGTAGAACCCTCAACCTACCAGCACAACTCCTTCACCCCAGTGGCATGGACTTTCTAATTTCCACCTCTAACCTTTGGGCCTTCCCAATGCAGATCCATAAAACAGACTGCTGTGAGTCCTTGTCATGGGCTCTAGACCTCCAGCTGGACTCATGGCAGGCATTGTCATGGGCTCTAGGTCTTCATCTGGACTCATGTAGGACATTGTTGTGGGATCCAGGCCCTTGGCTAAATATTGTAGATTTTTAGTGTTTGTGGGAAGATTTCCTGCACTTTCTTGTGTTTAACTCTGGGTGACCATCACAAAATAATATAAATTCTGTGTCCTGATTGAAATTGTTCTCCTTACAACCCCTGACTACACCAACATCTAAGGCTGGATTTCTGAGACTTGTAGTTAACATACACCTGGGTTATATGTGCGTGCATGAATGTCTACAGATACAGCTGGTCTTTTACCCTGGTTACAAGCTGTTTCTGTAGGGTTATGTTTTATTTCTGTGTAACCTATCTATGTATCTTTAAATGGGCAGCATCTATTATAATGCATGAGGTCAGGGCCAGTGACACAGATGCTGATGCCCGAGGTAACTGCAGGAACAGAGATACCAGTGCTGTGACTTGAGCATATAGAACTAACAGTAGGGGCAGGTATGGCTCTCATTTTCCAGGAATACCAGGTAAAGGTTTTTCTGGCTGGGGTTGATGTTTCAGTTAATTGGATCTGAGGAGGGGCCCCAGACTTGTGGACCAGATTATCTTGTATCACTTGTGGCAGGCTGCTAAACAGCAGTTTGCTGTAGAGGTTATTCCTGCAGGAGAATGGTATCCAAAGTGACCATAGCACATCGAGCATGTCAGACTCTCTTCCTAGAAGAGCAACTTTCATCCATCAATGGGGTGTGCTCAGCATCTGTCAGGGGGTCCCTTTTATTAAAAAGTTCATGCCCACTATGTGGCACCTGGACAGTTAGGTCTAGGCCAAAGGTGAGTTTGTCAGCTTTCTTTACCAGAAAGACTGTGGTTATTAGAGCATGGAGGTAAAGAGGGGAAACAGCCCTTAGAGGCCACTGGGCACTCCCAGGGCCTGACAATCTGAGTAAACATAGAAGCCTGCAGCTCCAAGAAATTTGCAGAGTTTCTTTCTTGTAACCTGTTTCTGGCAGATATTTTAGCAGATCTTTTGTGTCTTTTCAGCGGGCAGCCTCAGTGTCATTAATCAGAAATGTTTTTTCAAAGAAGAAAAAAGTTTTTGAACCTCCAGGAGATGAGTCTAGGTCAGTTGTCTTTTTAATCTCAGGATTTTCCCTGTTGAAGGAGCTTGTGGGCACAATTCATCAGCAGAGGAAGGTTTTGTGTGTGTGTGTGTGTGTGTGTGTGTGTGTGTGTGCGTGCTGGGGATCAAACTCACGACCTCGCGCTTGCCAAGCAGGCACTTACACTGCTGAAGTAAACCCCCAGCCCAGAGGAAGGCATTTTTAAAATTTAGAACAGTCTGAAAAGTGTGTATGGGTTGGGAACTGCAGAGTGCAAGGTGATGGTTGTGTTGTCGATGGTACAAAGATCTTGCCAAGGAGATTAACAGTCTAACAGGCCAACATGTGGCTGGGTGCTTGTTTATGCTCCCCATGACACCTGTCAGGAAAAGGCATCACAATGAGGCTGCATGATTGATGGTCAGGTGCAAAGGTGAGTCTCTAGTTCATACCTCAAAGAGGAGAGATATTAGAACTTCAGGATGGAGTTTATCTGTCACAGCCTATGCAGGCATCACCTTTGTCTCAGAGTACAGTACAAGTTGACTGTGCAGGGTTAAAAGAGAGGAAGGCTGACTGGCTTTGGACAAAGCAGTGTCCCCCAGACTGCAAGTTTGTGCCTGGCAGAAGGGGTGAGAGACAAGGGTCCCAGTTATCTCAGTGATAGTCACTTTTTGAAGAGGGAACTTTTGAAGGTAAAGAGTTCTGCTCCATTGTCTAGCAGGAAAGTCACAAGTCTGCTCCCAGCTTTTGCAGTGACCATGGGGGTCTCAGCAGACCAGTTTGATAGAGATCAGTCTGTCCTATCTACTTAGTCCTGGCAGGGTGCAACTTGTGTTTCAGGGCTGACAGTCCAATTTTTCCTTAGTTAAAATGTGAAGCTCAGAAGGAAATGTTGATAGTCATCTCAGTTGGGTGTTAGATGATGCCATCTGAACAGGACATGCACATCAGTAGAAGGTTAAGGAGGGAGGGGCTCTGTGGCCAAATGCAAGCAATGGCTACCTGGAACCAGTTTAACTGACTGGAAGTAGACAAGTCAGGAGTGGTGAGTGAAGCTGTAAGTGTTGGCAGCTACTGCCAAGGGTACCAATGTGGAATTCTCAGAAAGAATGGGCTTGTTTTCCTTTTATTTGAGATGCAGGCAGTGGTTTGGTTTCATTTTTAACTCAGCAATCCTTCTCCTGACTTCTGAAGGGACTCCAGAAATCTTGAGGGCACATCTTCCCATCAGGCACTGGAGAGGTCCTTGGTCTGTCTGTGAGGGCCACAACCATTGACCAAAGAGGTCAGCCTGGTTGGTCTTCTTTGTTGATGCACCAGATGTGATGGCAAGGCAGGACACTAAAACAACACCCCAGATTTGGATGCTGATTTATTTATTTATTTATTTACATTGATGAACACTGTTTGGCATCATTCCCAACCAGAAGGTGGTCTGGGGTTCATATGAGATAAGCAAGCAGAAAGTGCAGAGGCAGCATGGCTTGTTAATTGGGGATTGGTTTATACAATGTGCATCACAGTGACCAGGTATGCATCACAGTGACCAGCTGTTTCAAAGAGTTAGGAGCAACCACAACTAGAAGAGGAAGCATTCCCTGGGCAACTAACAAACTAAAGTATACTGTCTAGGGGGGTTAGGGGGTTTAATTATCAGCCCATGCGTCATTATGGCCTATGCTTCTTGTGAGCCTGCTGTGCTCTTTTATTCTCATGAACCTGTTTTATTCATGCACACACTCAGAGGTGTCCTCTCACATGCCGTATGATGAGTTTCCTCATGCCCCAGGTCCCTATTCAGGTCCCACATGCCACATGCATTACCACTCTTGAAATTCCTGAGGGGAGGATGGTGGAGGATGAAGAAAAGAAGACAAGAGTCAGAATGCAGAAAGCTGAGGTGGGGTGGAGCCTCCTCTCCTGTGGGAGAAAAATAGTTGCACTCGGGAGGCCAAAGTCAGTGGAAACCCCTCTGCCTAACAACTTGTTCATCTGGCTCATGTTGGGTGCCTTCTGTTCTTGGGGATGGAACAGCTTGTTTATGTGGCTCACCTCCGGTGCTCTGTGTTCTTGGGGCTGGCCTTGTTTAGCCCCACATGTGTGATTGATATTCACCTTGAGCTGCTCCCCACACATAATAGTGCATGGATATTTTTAAATATCATTATTCTAAAATAAATATTCAATTAAATATTTACTTTTCCTGAGTTGGCTCTGTCAGCCCTGCTGACCATAGGTAGAATAGCAAATATCATTATTTAAAATAAATATTCAATTAAAAAATATTTATTTTCTCCTTAGGATTAGGCTCCTTAGGATCCTTATCAGCACTGCTGAACACAGGTAGATTGGCAAATATCATTATTCAAAAATAAATATTTAATTAAAAACTATTTCTCTTGTTTTGAGAGTTGACTCTGTCAGCGCTGCTGAGCACAGGTAGATCAGCATGAGTGGAGATGAATGGCTGTCACTTCACCTAGGATGATGTGGCCTGGCTGCTTGTATTGCTTATCCTCCAGCAGGTCAGCCAGGATTTGTTCTTCTTAAGTCAGAGACACCAAAGACAGCAAAGGGAGACACAAATGGCCTCTGCAGGGCCACAGTGGGAACTGGCGTGCAGTCACTTTCTTATATTAACTAGAGCAAGGCACATGTTTGAGCCCACTGTCCAGGGAGTGGGCTGGAGGGCTCTGGAAAGCTATGTAGCAATAAATGCAGATGTAGAAACACATGAAGCATTGGAGTCATCTTTGTAAACAATCTCTCTTTTTAGGGTTATGGTTCTTTCTTCATTGTCACAGTGAGTTTTGGTTTATAACGAGAGCACCTGCATATGAGAATCAGAGAAAGGAAAAAATGTGACAATAAACACAAGTATCATAAGAAACATGTGAAAACGACTTTGTACCAGTTTTCTCACTGGCTTAGCTCCAGGAGAATGAGTTCTAGGAATCACATAACTAACATGAGACAAACAATTTTTTTCTTGACAAAATTTCTTGTTTTTCATTTTCAATGAGAAGTGTTTGGTCTTGTAAACATTTCACTTTGGCAGACCCATAAGTATCTAAGAAGAGCTGTATCATCTAGACCCATCTTAAGCAGTGGCACTATAGCACAGTGGCAGGGTGTCTGCCTAGCGTATTAGGCAAAAGGAGAAAAAAACCTGACATAGAACCATTTTAGCATACACATTCACTCTGTGAGTCTGTAAAGCTAATGCTGTGGGCCTTGCTATTTTGGCCACACTCAAGGATTCCATGTACAAACAAAATGGAACTGAAAAGTGTCTGGACCAAGCCAGGGAAAGCTGGAGGTGAGTCATCCAGCTGAAGCATGAAGTAGACATGAGCGACCACGGGAGGGGATTCCCTTCTCTCCTCTGTGTGCTCTGTGTGGGTGAGAACAATGCAGCCTGCACACAGCTCAAAGCCAGGGTCTGAGCTCACGTGGTCAGGGTCAATTCACAGTGACACTTGATTGTACAGAGACAAAGGAAGCTCCACAGTGCATCTTCCCAGTGTCTTAAACCAACACACAGTGACCCCACAGCAGAGTTCTTCCCCAACACAACATCAGAGAGAACCACACACAACACTTACATCACACCAGCACCAACCCTCAGAGCTGCCTGACCCCATCTACTGACCATGATCCTGAGGTCTTGGAGCCAAGTCT
>PVJX010034357.1:0-18990 GCA_004027295.1 Dolichotis patagonum
TTTGGTTTGGTTTGGTTTTTATCGGGGATCAAACTCAAATCTTGTGCTTGCCAGGCAGGCGCTTATGCTGCTAAGCTAAACCCTCAGCTTTATTTCTTCTCTTACCTGAGATATGATTTCTGATCTGATTACTTTTACAGCCTTATGAGGTTTCTTCAGTTGCTATGCTTTCAGAAATTTCAAGTATGCAATTTCCAATTTCTTCCATGTCTGTGTCTCCTAGACTTGTTCTGTGTGGGCTGGAGGTCTGAGATTGCCTTTTACTCTTTCATCTTGACATTTTCCTGGGTTCTTCTGAACAAGCCAGTTGTGGGGGTCCCAGGTACTTCCTTCATTGGCAGCTCATCTGTGGTGTAGGAGAACGGGCGAGGCACTTGGGTTTCTCCTGACCTAGGTTCCTGAGGAGGCAGTGGGGTGCAGGGTGGCTTCTCCAGACACATGAAGCTACGCTCCCGACGGCAGCAGGCATGCAGGGTCACTGCTGCCTGGTTTACCCGGCCCACACTGGCTACTGGTCCCCATTGGCAATGGCGGTCAGTGGGCTCACCGTACAAATATTTTAATACTAAATGTGAGACATCACAGGTTAATACAAGTTACCTTTGGCCTCTACAGTTACAAGAAGTGCTCAAAGATATTTATTAGTACAGCAAACTGCTGTTTCAGTAACCTCAGTTGCTGAGATTGCTGCACACATGTTCAATTTCTTCTCTAAGGGTCAGCAATGTAGTGGGTTTTCTGTGATATACAACATCCTCGAGGGTCCCCCGTGTGGGAGAAACACCATCTGTTGAAAAAACATCATATTACTTTTCTTTTCCTGAAACATATATACATTTTTTGGCAGCTTCTGCATTTGTATTCTGCAGCCACATCATAATAAAATTAGAATTTGGTAATGAGAAGATATCTAGAAATCTCTTGATTTATAAATTAACAAGATATTGATATAACTTTAAAAGGGAACCATGAAAAACTAACTCATTTGGAGCCAGGTGATAGAAATGTTGTGTGTTAAGTTTTGTTGAACACAAGAAGCAGATACTTTGAGAGAATTGTATGGCCTCAAGTACATTTACCAGAACAAGAAAGTTAAAAATAAATTACCTAAAATTATCCTCAAAAAAAAGAGTCATTGAAGAAATTTAAAGAAATAGAGAAATTATAAAGATAAAAGTATGATGAAATAGAAAACAAAAACTAGACAGAAGACTCAAAAAACTACTTCTTAATATTTTTATGACATGCAAACTTAGAACAAAATATTGATCATGAATAAAAGGAAAATTGAAAATGCAAAATAAACAATGAAAAAAGAAAAACCGGGCATGGAGGTACAAGCCTGGGACCCCAGCACTCTCAGAGGCTGAAGCAAGATGATCGCAAGCTCAAGCCCGGCCTGGACAACTCAGTGAGACTCTGTCTCAAAATTGAAAAACTAAAAAGGGCTGAAGATCTGTATCAGTGTAAGGCCCTGCATTCAATACCTAGTGCTACTCAGGGTGCAGAGTAGAAAAAACAGAATAGCTGCAGGTAAAACAGAGGTACAAACATAACAGGGCATATGAGTAAGTATATACTAATAGATTAGAAAAGTTATGTGAGGTAGGTAAACTACACTACTTTACCAAAATCCTACCAAAATGTTATATATATATAAATTTATATATAAAACATACATCATAACTTACATATGCATATATATAACTTTACCAATAAACATTGAAAAAACAGGGAACGTTGTCAACATCCTCCAATAAATAGTTATTTTTTAAGGTGTCCACATGGTCTCACAGATGAGTCATATCAAATGTTCAAGGGACATGCAGTGCCTGTCACTGTTTCCAGAAAACAGTAAAACATTAAAAGCTGCCTGGCCAACCTTATCAGGCTGTGTAATCTTGATTCTAAATTGAGGTATGGAAAACGCAGGGGAAGAGTAGAATGGGCCTGTTTTACCTTGCACACAGATAGAGAACATAGTTATGCATTGAGTTCAGTAGTGTCAATAATATATCAGGATCAAAGAGGAAATCCTGACATGCAGATAATTCAGAATAATAAAGTGTACTGCCAAAATGCACCATATTTATAGATTGAGAAAGAATTCATTTGCTTTTCTCAATCGATTATTAAAGGTATTTCACAAGGTATCTATTCATAAATCTTGAAAAACAGGAATGGATCCAGGAATTGAAACATTTTTAAAAAATATTTGGTAAGAGTTATATTCCACGAATATCTACGGTAGTGTACATAATGAAAAAAAATACTTCATATCTCGTGCGGCAAAATGTTGGTGAGGAAGTAGGGGTAAAAAAAACCTCACCCACTGCCAGTGAAAACAGAAGTGATGCAGCCATTCTGGAGAGAATTCTATGCATCTTGATCAGAATGTGTTCACAAACACCCTACGCTCCTGGCATGTGTCCCCCCACCTCTAACTGTCCCACAGGTCCCCAAGAAGGCCTGTGTGAGCACACGCTTCCTTCCAGGGGAAGGAAATCAAGGGGATACTCATCTTCACCCAGAGAAAACAGGGAAAGATTGTGAACACATAACCTGGAGAACTAAGAAAAAGTGCGTTCAATGCACACATGGGGAACAAAGGACTGTGGAAAAAACCCTCACGGGGGCTGCGGTGGGAAGACCACTGCTCCCACAGACCTGGGCCCTGAGATATGACACGGGAACGCAGGAGCAGACCCAGGAAGTCTGGAATCATGAATGACCAACCCCCTGCAGGTCCTCACTGGGAGCAGACCCCGATCCCAGTTATCTGCTGCTGTGTAACAAATGATTCTGGAGCTCAGCAGCTCAGCATTGCACGCATTTTCTATTTGACATTATTGAGGCCAAGAGGAAAGTTGTAATACGGACTGGCATTTGAGAAGACATTATTAATGTTAACCATCCAGGGAGTGCTGGTGGCATTATGATCACACAGGAAAAATGTCCTGGGCCTTAAAATGTATGTCACAGGGAATTTAGAGGTGAAGTGTCACACTGTCCACAGATTATCCTCAAGCAGTTCCACAAAGTAGTTCCCCAACGGTACGTGGATAAATAAAATGTAATCATTCAACAGAATACATATAAGCAACGAAAACTAATGATCCGCTCATAATAAACCAACAGGGAGGCTCGTAGGAAAAAACGCTCAGTGAAGAGGCCAGACACGCACAAAGGCACACACACACACACACAAGCACACGATCTATGGTGTATACTTCAGTTATCTATTGCCATCAGCAAACCACTTCCAGACTTAGTGGCTTAAAACAAAAGCACCCATTTAATTAGCTCTTTAAAGTCTGTGAGTTTAGCCAGGCTCTAAGAAGCAGTGTTCTATCCTATGACGTCTTAGAGCAGCCACTCTGATGGTGGTGTGGGGGCATGGGCTATGTTTTGTGGTTTCCATAGATCTGGATACCGGTAGGGTACTGTGGGACTTCCCCTGCCTCCCGAGAGGGGAGATCACAAAGCTCACTTCCCCTGGCCATCTTTGAAGTTAGGGCTCGGATACAGGAACTGAGTTCCGTCAGCCGATGCATCCACCTGAGAGTCCAGTTCAAAAGTGAGCAACAGGAGGAAACGGGATCCAAGCTGAGGCCGTTTTGCTGGCGATGCCGGTGGGAAAAGAAAGAAGCAGCCCCTGGCTCTGGGGAAGTGGTGGTAAAAAGGCCAAGTTCCGGAGCAGAAGTGGCTTAGCAGGTGTCTGGGCAGGAAAGTCCTGTCCCGGCAAAACAGCCAGCGATGGCATTTAGAGCCTCAGCCACGGCGGGGTGCCTTCCTCGGCCACTCTGCCGGTTGGGGCTTCGCCTAGACGACAGGCAAGAGGAGCCTGTAGCCACTTGTCCCAGCATTTCTGCTCCAAAAGCCTAATTTGGAGAGAAATGTATTTGTTAGACTTTTCAGTTTTGTATCAGACTCAGAAATAAGGGAGGGGAAAGGATATGAGACTCGATTCAAAGAGTATTTGCAAAACAGAGATAAAAGGGAGACGCTGGAAATGGTTCAGGTACCATCAAATAATAAAATCACAGGCGTGGTGTCATCTCCACGGGCCACCATTCCCTGTCAGAGTCCTGCCAGCCTCTCATTCTAGAGGGTGCAGGGCCATGGAAGGGGGCTCTCTGGGCAGGAGATGCGGGCCAGGCAGGATCCTGAGAAAGTGTCCCAAGATGCTATTAAATAACTGAGCACAAACTGTTTTACCTTCTCTCTAATTTGGCATATTTTCCCCACACAATCCAGTCTTTAAAGTATAGAGTTGAGCACATACCAGTTTTGAGAAGTGTTCGCATCCAGGGTCATTAACGTGACAGTCGCTCGTATTTGGCCCCTTTGGGGATCGGCCTGTAAAGACTTCCGTGTCGTACAGCTGCTAAAGCAGAGGCCTTACGATACTGAGGGCAGCGCGGTCACACCCGTCTAGAAGGACTTAGCCTGTAGAAACAGGATTGCAGTCATTTCTGACATAGCCAAAATTGTTTTCTTGGAGGCTGGGGCCTGAAGCGAGGGCCTCATGATTTCAACACCAGCTACGGCCTCTGCCCACCAGGAATCTCTTGTTGCCACTCATCAGCTTAATCATTCTGAAAACTCTCCTCTTATTTTCTGAATTTTGCTTGCAGTCCCTACTTACGGGGGGAATCCTGTGTTCACTGAGATGCCCAGTGGTGCTGGCTTGTTGGAAGGAACATATTTTCCTGTTGGCCGGCGGGACCCCCTGCTCTACACTGATTTTGTAAGCCTCGTCTCCACACGTGAACTACAGTTCTCTGTCGTAACTTAATGCCCAAGTACATGAAATTTTCGTCGAATGGGACGGTTCTGTGTTTTTTGGAAGGCACGTCAGAACAAGCACGGCGAGCAGTAACTCACCTGTGCATAGGGGTTGCCGCCAGCCCGTGAGTGCATTCCACCGAGCCTGTGACGCTTGCATCTCCAGCTCACCTTCCCCTCAGCGGAATCCCCGGGATGCCCATGGCTGCACTGCACGGGGGCCTCCAGACACAGGAGAAGTGCGCCGAGGGGGTGTCAGAAGGGAAAGACATCGCAGCCTTACAAAAACACAAACATTTTATACAAGTGTGAGAATGTGTGCGCTCATGGCTGGCATCCCTCCCAGGCCTTGGCAGAAGGCCCTGCTGCTCTGGGCTCCTTGGCAGCTCTGGGCTCCTTGGCAGCGCTGTACCGGCAGCTGTGGGTGGCGGCGCTGAGGTCGTGGGCAGCCAGCAGCTGGACAGCTCCCGCCAGCTCTCCTGGCTCCTCCGCTTCTTCAAGGTCCCCTTTGTAATCCTAGGCATAGTTCCATGGCAGGACCGGCCGAGGTGCCTCGCATCCTCCTCAGCCTCCTCCGGGGGTGGAATTACATTGGGTAAGCACCACTGTTTAGACCATTTTCAATCCACAGAAACACAGTGCTGCGCAGAGTACCCTTGCTCAGGTCTCTTAACATGTGTGAGAAGGTATGCATAAGATAAACTCTTCGAAGGGTGGTTTCTGGGTCACTTTTCATGTTTCAGGAACCACTTGCAGTTCCTGTTTGGTGGAGGTTTATTTCTGTTGTCCATCTTTCCGTTGGATTAGTCATCTTCTTACTCCTTTGTAAGAGTCATTTAATATTAAGCAAGTTAGGCCTTTGTCTAGCAGATACTTGATAAATATGTTTTCTGAGCTTTTAACTTGTTTGTTGACTAGGTTTATTGTGTTCCTATTCCCATGGGAAAAATTCTGGATTTATGCAACTGAGTTTATTCAATAATTTTAAAATAAAAAAGATGTGCTAGTGTTATCATGGTTCTCGGGTTGTAAATGGGAAGATTACCATTGAATATTACTGCAGTGCCACAAAAATGTAAAGCAACTCGTGAGCCACTTTGCATAGTATTTGCAGAAACTATACATCAGGTTTTCTGGAGACCCATCTCTTATTCTATCAAAAATATTTATTTGTGGATCTGTGGAGGTTAGAAAAGGCAAAAATTTACTTAGGGCCCTTTAAAAGAATAGCTGAGATTTTCTTGAGCTGAAAATATTCTAAAAGCATCTGTCAAAATCTCAATCACATCATAATCATCCCTAATTTCTCTGAAAGACTTAAATGTTGTCATCTATACTAAGATTTACTAAGGATATTTTTTCTTAAAAACCAGTTCTATTGGGAAAAGGCATTCAAAGAACATTTGGCTTCAGTTTAAACAAGCGAAAGCTAAAGTTGAGTGATAGACAAAACAAGAAGAAAATACAATGGTGATCTCACATTCTCATCAGCAAATCACAATCTCGACACTTTAAACAGTATCGACAATATATAACTTAAACATCTATTAACAGCGTCACCCCGCCTTATTTCTTGCAGGCTAGAAAATTAATAAATTCATCTTTGTACTAAAATAATCCTGCAATTTCCAGTTACTGGGTCCTCTAGTACGATCTGGTCAGAACCAGTTTAAACTCATAGGTTTGTTCCTGTTATTCTATTTTCCACAACACCAAGAGTCAAGATCCCCTGGGGGAGCTCCTCCCACAGAACCTCTGAGGGTGGGACCTTCTGCTGTTTCCCTCCTGAGATCCAGTGTTTGATGAGTGGCTTACAGAGGAAGTCTAGGCAAGGAGGCAGAAAGCAAAAGCATCTGTTGGGGCAAGACGGGATGGGTCCGTTTAATTTACTACAGTACCCAGTAATATCAGAATGAAGCAGCAGCCTTCCACATGCCACTGTTTGACAAACCTTTCCGGTCATTGCTCCAGAAATAACAGAGCTGGTGAGGGCACTGCCCGCCTTTCATGGTCTTCTGATTCTGCCTATGAAGGGCATGTGAGGGTTCATACCCTCTGACAAGGGGATGTTAAGTCCAGAAGCAAAATCTTCCAAAAATTAAATACATGAACTGTCACCATGGCAGACATGGAATATAATAAAGAGTATACTTTTATCCTTCCCGAAATATATACCATCACTAAAATATATTTAAAAAAATCCAGAAAGCTGACCTCCTGTTATTTGATCATGTTTTCCACACCGTGGGCCTGATATGCAGGATAGCCCTTGTGATAGTGTAGAAATCAGCTAAAACGTGTGCGACACGCCAAACACGCTGGACTGCCTGTGACGGCCTCCTAAATGATAGCGTAAGCCTTTGGCGCCACCTATGGGCCAAACGGTAATAAGATCCAGGGGTGTAAAAGATAACTTCTTGTTAGTTGATAACTAACTAGAAGATAACTTCTAGTTAGTTAGCCTGAATTCCGGCTGCACGCTTGAAGAAGACAGTAAGTGACCGTGCGCACGCACACGCACACGCCAAGAGAAACTGATCACTTAGTTAAAATAAGCGCACAGGTGCGTGAATGTAACCAATTAGACCTTTTGGTATCTCAATAACTAAAGTGAGGAGACATTTTGCAAATAAAGAAGGAGGCAACTAGCAGAAACTTTAGGACTCTGAAGATTTTTTCAAAGGCTTTTATTTGATTTTTAAAACAATTGAAGACTAGCCATGCAAGATACTAAGTGAGTTCTATAAGAATCATCTGCTGTCAGTTGACTCTAGTGGAAAAACCTCCTTTTCCCATTTCCTTTGAAAAGGAGCGTGATGCCAAGCACAATGGCGCGCTCAGGGGGCTGAAACGGGAGATCTGTGATGAGTTCAAGGCCAGCCTGGGTTATGTAGTGAGTTCAAGGCAACCTGAACTACAAAGGGAAATTCTGTCCAAAAGAAATTTTTTAAAGTGTGAGAGAGGAAATTTTAAAATTTTGAGAAGGGGCTGGGGATTTAGCTCAGTGGCACAAGCACCCGTCTGGCAAGTGCAAGGTCATGAATTCAATCCTCAGTACCAAAAGAAAAAAAAAGTGAGAAGAATGTAACTAAGCCAAGTGATTTCAGCATTTTCTCAAATTCACAAGACCTAATAGCTTGTCATAGGCATCTGGTGACAGTTTAATTAGATTAAAACACACACATTTACATTTAGATTTGCTTCCCACAAATTGACAATACTCTATTTCTGACAAAAATAGGAGAATCTATTCAAATTGTCAGCTAGCTCATCATTTAAAATAATTTTTATTATAGTTCACTATGATCTAGGAAATATAATTCTGCAGAATTTTAAATTATTAAGCAAAATTGTTATGACACAACTCTGTTCATTACTGTCTCCTTATATGCACAAAGTTTCCAAGTGTTTACAAAAGGAAAATTCAAACTAAAATCACAAATGACTGTTACCTGAGTAGAGTTTAGCTACTCTTACCACCATTTGAAAGGCATATTTATGTGAGATGGTGGATTTGCTAACTTGCTTCATTAAAATAACCATTTCACCACCTCTATACACCCCATAGCATCAGGCCGTACACCTTAAATATATAGAACAAAATTGTCCTAGTGAATAAATAAAAATATTAAACTAACTCTAAGTGTTATTCATCCACAGACACATTAAATTAATTGAGAAAATCCCAATATATCTCCATTGTCAATATAATTTTATTTTTATAGCAATTATTTATCAACATTTATAATAAATTTATAGTAAATTAGTCTACTGTAAACTCTCCCTAAATGCAATAACAGAGCAAAGAAAGCAAGTTAGCTCTTAGAACTTTATGGCCCCAGAAGTTTTAATTATATACTGACTATGCTGCTGCAGAGAAGTAGGATAAATTGTTACCACTTGTATCAAAAATGCTCCACAAACCAGGCAAGATGGTGCACACGGGTAATCCCAGCACTCAGGAGACTGCGGCACGAGGATCGCAGTTGGTGCCCAGCCTGGGCACTTAGCAATTTAACGAGATATTGTAATAAAAATAAATAAATAAATAAGAGCTGGGAATGTAGCCCAGCGCAAAGGTCTTGGCCTCCGTCCTCAGTACGGGGAAAAGTGTTCCTTCAGACGTGTTCAGAGGCGGTGCTTTTTAAAGATGATGAGATGGTGGGTACTGCCAGCGATGCATTAACCCGTCGATGGTTTCACAGCCCAATGTGGGGAGGTGGGGCGTGGCCGGAGCGGGTGGGGCCCTGCGGTAGTGAGACCTGGAAGGGTGGGCCCTGGTCCCTGACGCCCCCTCCTGGCTGGGGTGGGTTGAGGGTTTCCTCGCCAGCCCCTCCACTGTGATGTTTCTGTTTTGGAGCCAGCAGATCGTGGACTGAAACCGTGAGCCAAAATACATCCTTCCTACCGTAAGTTGTGTATGTCTGGTACTTTATCCCAGCAATGGAAAAATTAACCAGCAATGATTGCCCAAAAATATTTTTGCAAGTATAGATTTAGGATATAATTCTGGTAGAACAGTTGCACATGGAATTTAGAAAAGAGGAACAAGACAAAATGAAATTTACATTTATGAAACAGATAGTGGAGAGCATAAAATCTGGCACACTTTGTTTAAACAATGGAATGGTTTGGTTTCAAGTTCCAATACTGACCACAAACTTCTGTGTATTTAAACTTACGATAAAAATTTGCCGTCAACTTCAAAATATCTGAGATTTCTGATTCCAAGAGATAGCATAGGAATACTTCTCTCTGTTCTCCCTGCTTAGTGCATTAAAACCCTGAACATTTTATATAAAACAAGCATCAAAAGACTCTGAAAGGAGTAGAGAAGACAGACTTGTTGGAGATTTCAGGACCCACAGAGAATGGTGAGTCCTTTGGTGTTCTCTTTGCCTTACCCATCTCAGATTTGAAACTGAAGCCAGCAATCCAGAAACTGCTGTATTCCAAACAAATGTCACAGAAAAACGGACTCCATCCCCACCAGTGAAAGCAAAAAATCTAGCCTTTCATCTTCTACCAGCGGTGCATGATTATCTCACAGGGATCACTCTAGGTTGTCTCAAAGTAACGAGTCTCTGCCGTCTCTAAAGACTATGCAAGCGCTTGGTTGTTTTCAGTAAGAGCAGAAAGCACACCCTATAGCTGGTTAACATTTTTTTTTAATTTTAAAAGGAATAAAACAGACACTGCTCGGCACACACACACACACACACACACGCACAGCACTCAGACGAAGTGAGCGAGGAGAAGCACGCTCATCCCGGCAGGGGAAGGGCGTCCCGTCCCTGCTCCCTGCAGTGTAGGCGCAGACCTAGGCTTCCACCCCTTCCAGCCTCAGTGAAACGTCTCTTCCTCCCGCTCAGAGGCGGTGCCACCAGGGCTAGGTGGACAGCCAGGATTCCTACCAGCACCCAGAGCTGGTCCGGCAGCTGCCCCAGACTCCCGGTCCTCACCCCTCCACCCACCCTCCATCCCGCGGTCAGCGGGTCGGGGCAGGAATAGTAACGGTGCTCCCACCCCAGCACACGAGGGAGAGGCCGATGGACACAGTGATGAGCCGGAACTCCCATCCCCACTAGCAGCAATGAGGACCCCTCGGGGTACCGTGGAGGCTGAGTGGAGAATGTGACGAAGGTCGTCCGTCCTCATGGCGGAGTGGGTCGGAAGTGATCAGTGGACACAAAGAGCTTAAATCAGAGCCACGGCCTCGCAACACGGTGCCATGTTCTGGTTTCAGATGAAAAACATTTGTCCTATCAAGAACCAGGAAAGGCTCAAACTGAATGAAGACAAATTAAAAAGGCAACAAATAGAAGCCAAAAACGAAGCAAACGAAAGGCTACAATTATCTGACCACCAGGCTGTCAGTTTTCTATTACTACAACAAGTACCTGACATATTCAGTTTAAGAAGAGAAATGTCTATTTTAGCTCAGTTTTTAAAGTTTCAATCCATGACCAGTGACCCCCTTGCTTCAGGCCCATGGAAGAGCAGAACCACTCAGTTCATGGCCAGAAAGCAAAAGGGATAAGAAGGTTCCAGACCTCACGATCACTAGACAGCCACTCCAGTGACCCGAGGGCCTCCCACCAGGCACCGCGTCTTAAATTGCCCCCGCACTTTCCAAGCGCTCCAAGCTGGGACCATGCCTTTACCACATGGGCCTTTGGGGACACCTGAGATCCAAACTGCAGCATGGTTTTAATATCTTTACTAAATTCTGGTGGTCTCTTATAAAGTAAAGGTAGAGTTTTAAGTTTTGTAGAATGTTCCCTAGCCAACACAACCCCCACCCGTGCACCAACAGAGGTCCTGCGGCTGCCAGGGAGAAGCAGCGAGGAATCCATGCAGCCTCCCCATGTGCTGGCCAGGCCCCGAGGGCTGGGGAGAACCAGCGAGGACACCTCGGCCTCAGCCTGCCCCAGCCCCCACCCATAAACAACCAGACACAACACAGGCCGAGATGATAATAACTGAAGTAACTAGAGCAGGGAAGCAACCTGACATTCATGGTGTCTGACTGACTTTGCAGGCCTGGGGTCTGAGGTTTGCGTAACTATCTAGAGGATAGCAATGTTCAATATAGTAACGACTGCGGATTTCCTACTGTTCTGTTACTGTTTTGTTGCATTTTACTGTTCTGTTTTATTCCTTTTAAAATTAAAAAAAAAACGTTAACCAGCTATAGGGTGTGCTTTCTGCTCTTACTGAAAACAACCAAGCGCTTGCATAGTCTTTAGAGACGGCAGAGACTCGTTACTTTGAGACAACCTAGAGTGATCCCTGTGAGATAATCATGCACCGCTGGTAGAATAACCACCCCTAAGTGGCAGTGTGGCCTTGGGCTCTTTGTTTAGTTTCTCTGAGCTCTGGCATTTCCTTATCTGTGACAACAAGGCCTGAGACCATATCTGAGCTGTTCCCGGATACAAATTTGTACTAAACTATCCAGCTCCGACATCCCCACTGACTTACACAGAAGATAATTTTGTTTATTTTTAAATTTTTAAAAACATTCGTCTATTTATGAATGGCACTGTTTCATCAAAGTTACAATTTACCAAATGTTCCTTGGTTTTAAACTGTATTACATGACTCCTCACAGAGTTCCTTTGTCTGAGTGTATTTCATCCATTTAGAAGATCGTCTTGCATATCCCCCGTGACAGGCAAGCCCAGCACCAGGTGGGGGCCTGGAGAGGTGAGAAAGACACATATGTGCCTCATGAAGCTCATAGCCATCTATAATTCAAGTTTTTTCAGGAATGTGGCCAATCCATTAATGCAGTGCAAAGAGGCCCTTCAATATCAAAAGAAACTGTTAAACAAAAACAAATAAATGCATAATCAATGAAACAGTGAAATTTGAAACGATCATTTTACCTTTTTCTTACTTTTTTTTTTTGAATAGACGAAAAATAAGCGTTCACTATGTAAACTCAAATAAAATCATTGGCAAATTGCAGCCTGTAGGTGTCAGCAAAACTTATGAAGGGCAAAAAAATTTTACCAGAAGGAAATGGCGTTTAGTCATTTCTGTTTCTTTCCCCTCTGCATACCTATTTTCATCTTGCATTCTCTATATCTCTGTCTTAAAAATCTGTAACACAAATCCAAAGCAAATGTTTTCTATTGTTTGCCCTATTTATTTAATATATCTTGTTTCCCAGATTTTATTCAGTTTATCAATGCCTGGGAGCCTCATTTTGTTATTTCTCTCTAAAGTATTCTTTGGTCATAGGTAGGCCCATGGTTTATTGTTGTTGTTGTCTGTTTTTGTTTGTTTGCACTACTGAACCAAGAGCTCAATTTTAAAAAAATTTTTTTTATTTTGAGACAGGGTCTCAGTAACTCACCCCCACTGGGTTTGAACTTGCAGTTCTCTCAGTCTCTCGGACTGTCAGAATTACAGGCACAAGTGTTGTTTTCTAAAGAACTGGTTTCCAAAGAGTGGTGGGCAAACTGCAGAAAATGCACAAACGATTTTCTGGAGTACAGGAAGGAAATATTAGAATTTTCATTTTTATTTACTCAGTCACTTTAAATTTTTCTATGTGTTATGTGTATTATAGTGTATATGACCAAATCATACACTAGTACATGTGAGTAATGTATAAATAAACATATGCAGATAAGTACTCACTTTTTATTAATGAGAAAGCTTTAGCCTTCTTTAAAACCTTCAGCATCCCAGCGTAAGTATGTGCAGAGCTAGGGTGCATGTTCATCCCGGGAACAATGCTATCCCTCTGTTCACAGGACCTTGTACATACAAATGATACGAAATACTCGTTGAACACCATTGATTAAATATTTCATTTTCCAGCCATCAATCTAGTGACCATCTTTTGAATATGCTCTAAAGATATTTTCACTAAAACTAAGACTATCTCAGAAATTTTTCATTAAAAGTAAAGCTAAAAGAGGAAAAAAGCTATTTTTCTTTTGTGCCAGCAGAAAGATTTAATGGGAAAAAAAACCTTCCATAGTAAATATAAAAGTAATACTGAAATTATTAAAGCAACTGAAAAATACTGGCACCAGCACCCTCAACCAAAGAACTGTCCAGCTTCCCCAGTCATGTTCATAGTTGCTGTAATTTTTCATCAATAAGAAAAACTCATAGCCCAACCAGTTTGGCTGTGCATCTTAAACTTTAGTACAAGTACAAATCATGAGGGATTTAATGTAAATTCTTAGGTCCCCAGTTGATTCAGCAGGTCTAGAAAGTCACATTTTCATTAAGAATTCCAGAAGATTCTAACGTGGGCTGTCTGTGACAAAATTTGAAGTAAATTTGCTGGAGGACATGTTCTGTCTTGCCAAAAGTTGTGAGATTTGGTCAGAGTTGACCTAAAACTCTGGAAACTCCATTCCCCAGTCCGTAACTCCGACCAGCTGTGAGGAGGGTGCAGAGGACGTGACCGAGCTCTCTGCCGAACCGACCCACACCACCCAAGACTGGTATCAACTCATCCTGCCGCACCTGGCCCATCATGATGTCAGTGGAGCATTTCGTGGTATTTGGTTGTAAACACTTGGCCAGGCCTGAGCCTCCTGGGCCCCGCCTGACCTACTCCAGGTAACCTGGCTGCCCCTTCTTTACCCATGAGGCAGACATCGGCTGGCTCTCCCATCTTCCCTAACAGAAAAAGACACGAGGAATCATGGGGCAAGGTGAGGTCCCCTGGTGTGACCATAGCTGCGACTCACCGCTCGCCAGACCTTGACAAAGCACGCCCAAGTCCCACCCCACACGCCTCCCCTGAACTTCCTCTCCCAGTGGATTTCAGCGCTGTCCACTCAACTGTGTGAGCCGGAAAACTGGCTCTAATCAGCCTCCAGGTCCATCAAGCCTACTTCAAAGTTCATTTTGTTGATTTCCATCTTGTTGATTTCAACTGAGTCATTTCATTTGCTTTATTCTTTTCTTTTGAATGGTGACATATGTGGGTAATGAGTACAGTCATGCGCTCAACACTGGAGAATCGGAAGGCATCTTTTGGTAGGTATGCAAGAGAAATCATGACTTAGTCAGCCGAGAGAAGAAAAATAGAATCAAATATTTTGAGAATTCAAACCATTTTATTTCTATCATTTTGGTTCCAGTTCCTTCTGGAGAAATCTGGATGCTGTTTCAGAACTTTGAGGCTTGCTTCAAAGAACATTACATGATCTTCTAGTTACTATTTGTTTATTTGTAATAAAGTTTCAGCAAACAAGAGGAGGTTATTTTGCAAAAAGAACAAAAACTTCAGTGCCCACTCTACAAATCAGCCATGCTTGATTCCAGATTAACAAACACACTCAAAGGCCTAATCAACTGTAATCTGGAGCCGGGTTTACCTAGTAGGAGGAAATGTAGAAGGTTTAGTGTGCGCTACACAGCTTGGCAGCCTAATTGCACTAGAAACATCTTCATCAGGACTCTTTACAAAAGTAGGTGCTGCTTCTAAGTGGAAAACCCCTCGTTGTAATCAAGACCTGGGGCGGATGGGAGCTGTCCTAGAACAGGAAAGCCTCACACATGACAGGAGCCACATCTTTTAAAATCCTGAGTGCAAACCACAAGCTCAGTGGTGCATTCCGTTTCAGGCACCGTGCACAGAATCCAGGGCCTGTGTTCTGATACCAGTGCTATACAGGAAAATGGTTTGAATTGATTCAGGACACCAGTGAGCCATTAGAGTGCGACTAAAGACATTCAGGAAAGAGGAGTCCCAGAGCTGCTTCAGAGGTGGTAAGAATAATGGGATAAGGGTGTTCTAAGTGAGGGGAAGGACTTTGAGGGGGTTGTGGTAATGTGTCTTCTGTCACAATTTTTTAAAAGAATTAAACATATACCTTTTTTATTTTAAAGAGAATAAAACCAATAAAAACAAAACAGGATAAAGCTAATCAGAACAGAGAAATGAAAGTGATACAGGACTTCAAAACAAAATAGGAAATCAACAATGAGTACCACAGTGTCTCTTATTTCCTTCAAAATAGCTGTCCATGCCATCAGACACAGCAAAATCAAACAGAACAAGACAGAATAAAACCAAATCTAACAAAACTATGAAAACAATACAAGAATTCAAAACAAGATCATAGGAAATTAACAATGGCTACCACTTTCCCTTTTTAGACATTTCCTCCTCTGTCGCTTTCATAATATCTATTGTGCTTTTTAGATCCCACTAACTCCTTCAGGTTTTTATGCTAGGGAGATAACTTGGTGTTCACCCATGAGCATGATCTCCAGTTGCATCCATTTACCTACAAGAGACTCAAGATTACCCTTCTTTATAGCTGAGCAGCTTTCCATTGTATGAAAACACCGTATCTTTCTTATCCATTCTTTGATTGATAGGCAAGCTACGCCTCTTTTTTTTTCTGTTTTCTTGTCTCATGGAATATTGTTTTCACTCCTTTGACTTTTGGTTTGTGAATTTTCTTTGAAGTAAAGTCTGTTTCTTATATACAGCATATTGATGGATCTTGTTTCTTGATCCACTTTCCCTGTATTTCTTTTTAGTAGTGAATTGAGGCCATCTACATTAATGGTTACTGAAAACATGCACTGGCCCCTCTGTTGCTGTTCCTGGAATCATGGTCATCTTTATCTCTCTCTAGAATAGCCTTTAACACTCATTGTAGGGTTGGTTTGGTGGTCATGAATTCCTTCGGTTGTTCTGTACCGTGGAAGTATCTTGTTTCTCCATTAATTTTGAAAGATAGTTTTGCAACATACATCAATGTGGGTTGGAAGTTGTTTTCTTTCAGGACTTGAAACACTTCACTCCAAGCTCTGGTTGACTTGATGGTTTGTATTGAGAAGTCTGCCGTGATTCTGATGAGTTTTCCTTTATAGGTGGTCTGTTTCTTTTCTGTAAACATCCTTTAATATTCTGTTCTTGTGCTGAATTTCTGGGATCTTGATTATTACATGTCTGAGTGGAGATTTACTTTGGTTATGGCTAATTGGGTTCCATATGCCTCACTTATCTGTAAGTTGGATTATTTTCCCATGCATGGGAAGTTTTCTGCTATTACTTCTGTAAATAGTCTTTTTACGTCATTTGTGTTGGCCCTCGCTTTTTCACTGACACTTATCACTCTTAAACTATTTTCCTTTTTTTAAAATTATTTTTCTTTGCATCATCTTGCAGCCATTGAATTGCTTTTTCCTGGTTCCTCGTTATTTTTAAGAGATTTTTTTTTCATAATTTCTAGGTGCAATTGTGTCTTCAAGGTCTGAAAGTCTATCTTCAATTTCTTTCAGACAGTTTTGCCAGCTTTCAATGAAGTTTTTAATTTCCTCAGTGTCTCTTTGAGTGTGCTTCATGCATTGTAATTCATTCCTATATTGTTCACTCAAGGTTTCCATCATTTTCCTATGCTCCTTTATTTTATCTATATCTTTTTTAGATATGCTCAGCAATTCTTTCATTATGTTTGTGATTTCTTCTTTTACTTGAGACATTATTCCTGATTTTATTACTTTTACAGTCTTGTGAAGTTTTTTCCTTACTTTAGTTTCTGTCCTCTTGGAGATTTCAGGTGTGTGACTTCCACTTTCTTCCATGTCCTGTCTCCCAGACTTGTTCTGTGTGGGCTGGAGGTCTGAGATTGCCTTTTGTGCCTTCATCTTGGCATTTTCTTGGTTTTCTCCCAACAAGCCCCAAGTACTTCCCAGGCTGGCTGCCCCTCTGCAGGGTAGGGGAATGGGCCAGGTACCTGGTTTTCTATAAACCCAGGATCCCAGGGAGGCAGTGGACTATGCAGTGGGCTTCCCCAGACCCATGCCACTACACTGAGGCCTCCCAGTGTGTGGTGGTTCTGCTTCCTCTCAGCCTGTGGAGCTACGTGGGGACTCCCCTGATGGCAGCAGGCACACAGGGGTGTGTCCATGTGATTCTCCCAGCCCATACTGGCTGCCCTGGGAAACAAGCATCTTTGATGACCTGCAGGTGTGCAGTGTGTTTCTGGCTGCTTCTCCCTGCCCGTGCTGGTTACCTGAGGGAAGCAAGCATCCGATGGCAGTGGGTGTGCAGGGGCAGGTCTGGCTGTTTCTCCCTGCTCACACTGTCTGCCCTCAGAGGGCGAGTCTTCTGATGGCAGAGGTACACCATACTCCTATTATACCTGTTCAAAGGAGATGGAATAATAAAGTCCTACAATGCAAAGATTCATACTAGAAATACTCTTAGAGGAAGTATTCAAATAAAAGAGGAGTCAAATCAAGGACATTGCAACAGAAGTACAGCAATATGGGTGACTTATCAAATTCAGGACCATATGTATAATTTAAGGGGATAAACTTGAGTGCATCTCCAGACCTAAAAATGTACATTAGGGTTGAGAGTGTGACTTAGCTGTGTGCTTAGTATGCATGAGGTCCCGGGTCAGTCCTCATTACCCCCCCACATACACAGAAAGAGAGAGAGAATTGGAATTTGGTAAGGTAAAGACAAAACAAAAAGAACCTAAGAGTATTTTTAAAAACTTGGAAGCAAAATATAAAGTATTTAAGATATTGGTAAAAGGTAAATAAACAAAGGTGTGTCATTTCAGAGCCAGCTGTTTGGGAAGGGTGGGTGAAGGGGAGAGGGAAAGGAGACTGCAGACAGACTCGGGATGCCGACAGGGAGAAGGACTTCTAGTGTTTTACAGCACAGCCAGTAACGTCACAGGAAGCCATTAGTAATGTGTTTCACATAGGTAGAAGGGGTTTTCATTTACTGGATTTTGTATTTACAGCACCAGGGATCAAACCCAGGGCCTTCTACAGGCTACACAAGTGCTCTCCTCCTGTCCCTTTGGGAGGATTTTGGTTATACCCGACCCAATGTTTGAGAAAAGGGATATGTCATTATCAGTTTGATCTGATCAGTATACATTACGTGAGCATAAGAAAACACCACATTATACTTTATAAATATATCTAATTAGCATAAGCCAATTAAAATTTAAAAATTAAAGGCAATCATCATAAGAAAAGAATTAGTATGTACAATTTTTAATCTGTTGAAAAAAATTTATCAAATAGAAAGCAAGAAAAAGAAAGAAACTGTACATTCAAAACCAAATGTGAGGGCCGGGGGTATAGCTCAGTGTCACAGCACCTGCCTGGCAAGCCCAAGGCTTGAGTACTATCCCTGGTACCAAAAAAAAAGTGAGATTAGTTATATAAATAAGTCTTAATACATCAACACCATCCAGTTAAAAGACAGAGGCTTCAAATAAAAGAACCATATTAGATGTGATTTTCAACAAATAATTTGATAGCAGAAAGACATATAAAGATCAAAAAACAAAATAGAACTTAAGGTTAAAAATAAAATACATAAAAGATAAAAGACATTTATAAAACTAAAAAAGAAACAATAAAGCTAAAAAATGTACTAATCATAAATACATGTACACTCAACAACACAGCCTAATAATTTGTTACAAGTAATTATCACAATTAACAGCTGAAAAACTACAGATGGAGAATGATTTTCTTTTAAAAAAAAAACTACAAATGATGATTTGAGAAATGTCTTTCAAAACATTGTACATAGTCTAGACCAAGAAAGCAGAGATCTCAAAGTTAAAAGCAACAAAATTATTTGATTTCAAGTTTATTAATTAATAAGAAATTGATAAGGGGCTGGGGATTTAGCTCAGCAACTTAAGTGCCTGCTTGGCAAGCGCAAGGTCGTGA
>PVJX010034358.1:0-18992 GCA_004027295.1 Dolichotis patagonum
TCCGGCTACCTTGCTGAATTTGTTAATTATATCTAGGAGTCTTTCAATAGAGTTTTGGGGGTCTTCTATGTAAAGTATCATGTCATCTGCAAATAATGATAATTTAACTTCCTCTTTTCCTATCTTTACTTCTTTTATTTCTCTTTCCTGTCTTATTGCTCTGGCTAGTATTTCCAGTACTATGTTGAATAGCAGTGGTAATAATGGACATCCTTGTGTTGTGCCTGATTTTAAGGTAAAGGCTTTCAGTTTTTGACCATTTAATATGACGCATCAAAAATAATTGAGTAATATCAAACCCAGGAAAGAAATTAAAGAAAGGAAACTGAGAGATGTACAAAGGAAGAGGAAGAGGAAGAAGAAAAAAACTAAAAATTATCACTTTCATGACTTATGCTCAATAATTCTGTTAATTCTGTTTCCTAGTACCTTCCATTTCCTGAAAATTATGGTACTCTGTTTCTGATAGCCATATAACAAGACATAAGCCCATCACCTCTGTTTACTTAGAGTGTTTACAAAAATATCTGAACGTGAGCTCAGCCATGACTCCTGGGCTCTGCAAGGAGCACACTTGGAAAGATTCCCATGTAGGGCTGAAGAGCAAGGACAAACTCCCACCAGTTCGCCCACCTCAGGCCTCCCTCCCGTTTTGCTGACCTTCAGAGAACAGGAGCTGCTCCTCCATTTCCTCCTCCAGTTTCACCTCAGCTTTCTTTAGAGTAATACAGGTGAGGCGATTCTCTGAAATGTGATTTCCTTATTTCAGATTCCTTAATTATTTCAGTGATACTTACTTCTGTCCTCATGCAACCCAACTGAAAGGGAATATGGTTTGTATTCAAAACATGGAAAACTGTCAAAACGTGCACTATGTTTGCCAGTGATTTGCTGTCTCCCGTGGTGTTTGTTTCTCTGTATCACTCTTTGAAGGTACTCAAACACCAACCAAATATTTCAGACTCTGGATATATATCAACTCTATGTGGTATTAATATATTTTTAATTACAAAACTTTCAGTTTATACTGAATGTTTTTGATTTATTGTCATTCCTATTCTCATAATTAGTAAAATTAGAAACAAAACTATTGATTTAAGGGATATTTACAAATTAATTTGAACATTTCCTGTAAAATTTGGTTACTAATAAATGCCTTTAACTTTGTTCCCTGTTTTGTGAAAATGTTAGAAGAAAATGCACACATGGAGCTATAAATAATTTTGTAATAGGGTGACAATTGACAAAATTCTTATATGAATTTGAAAGGGAAACAATTCTTAATAATAAAAATTGTTTGAGGAAACTATGCTTTTAGGTTACCGTTCATTCTTAGCAGGAGCCTTTAATGCTTTCTTTAGTGTTTATATTTTAACATGTGGTTAATATAAAGCACTCTTTAACTGTAAAATTGTAGATGACGAAAGAAAAAAAAGTAGTTCATCCTGTCAATTACTTTAAGGCAGTTACCCGATCAAATTAAAATTTTCTAATAGCTAGTGTATTAGTGTCTTTTAAACTTAAGTGCATGCAGCAACTTCTCACGTGCATAAATACCAGCAAATGTCAACAATTTAGACAATTCAAGGTCCATAATTGTATGTAATACTTGAAATTTCTTTACCTCACTTCCATTTTCTCACCTGATACTTAATATTAATGCACTCTTAAGAGTATTGTATAAAAGTTATTTTCTACTTAACACAGTTAAATCATTAAAACTCACTAAAATATTCATAATAATGTTAATTGTCATAATATACAAACAAAAATTAGCTTAGGGAAACAAAACACAATTTTATTATTGTTTAAGTAAAGTCTAAAGTAGCATATGTGTTGAGCAGGCAGCATTCCTCCAACTGGTAATTTGTAAAGTCTGTGGCTCCTCAATCCTACACCATCCTGTTCATTTTTAACTGAATGAGCATCAAAAGAGCATCCCGTTTTCGATGTGGCTGATTTGAGTAACCTTCCATCACACTGAATGGGGCATGGCACTTGTCTGTACATAATTTTCAAGACTCTAGACTCTGACTCAGTACAGTAACCACTAGTGAACTTCTTCCAAAGTAAGTAAGTTAACAAAACTATCATACAAACTAGTTAATTTGGGTAAGTCTGTGCTCCAGAAAGGAACATTGTTTTGGAATAGGTAATATTTCATTACTTGGTTAAACAGTGATTTCCGAGTTTTGCTTGTGCTATTGACCTTGAGCAGCTTTCTGATTTGCAGTCAGTTACTTTCTCCACCTTAGTTTTAGAGTCACAGTGGCACATTACTTCTATGTGCTAGGAAATGACTGAAATTACATGTCATTTTCTTGAACAGGATTGCCTCATTCTAGCTTAGTCAATATAGGAACATGTAATGTCAGCAAATTGTCATAAAAATCAACTTATGGGTAATTTTTTTCCTGGAGAAAGCTGGAAATTGAATGCTTCAGTACACTAAAATTAAATTTTCCATTTTTCACTGAGATTATTAAAAAAAAAATCTAGGATTCTGACAGAGCTGCATAAAAAGGAACCAAAAAATGATGTCTTGCAGATATACAAAAGTAAAAAAAAAAGTACCTTTACATAAATAACTAATTTTAAATTTTGACTATAACAATTACTCATCATAGGTCTTTGAATTTATCAGGAATAAATGTATGCAAAAAAATCATATCATATTAGTACGTTCTCTGAAAGGAATGTTATGTATTTAATTGGCCTAAATATCATGAAGTCAAGATGTAGACTTTTAAAGAACTGTTTTATAATTTTTGTATGATATTAATGTTAATCCTTTCACTAATCAGATGACATAGGATTATACGTAGTGAAGTATCAGAGACCCTGCAGTATCCTGCCAAGGTTTATCGTGCATGCAAGAAGGAGTAAGAGACAAAATGGCCATGCAGCATGGATCTGGAATGAACAGTTGTTCACTGGGAACAAAAGGCCATGAGGCACCAGAGCCTTGGTACTTATTGCATACATATCTGAGGCAAGGACAGTGGGTGAAGGGCAGTGGGTGTTTCCAGGGCAGTCATGGCCACTATGGTGGAGGAATAAGGTGAACACAGCATTCTTGCAAGTATGAGACAGGGGACAACAAGGCAACTGTACTTTCTCCAGGTGACTTACTCTCCTCAGCAGGTCTTATCTTGCCCTGGGATCACCACAGTGTCACTAGCCCTGGGGCTTTCAGCTGTGACCAGAAGAGAGCACAACATTTCTGCATCTTAATCTGGCTCAAAGGACTGTACAAGGACAGCCTTTTGAATGCCCTCTACATAATTTGTGGTCCTCATTTTATTTTTAGGCTGCTTTTTCTCTTGTCTCAAATCTCTTCCTCCTGGTTCTACTATATTGGTTTTTCTTCAGTGTCTCACATGCATTTTAAGAATATTCATTCCATTTCTAATAATTGTAATTGGGATAAGGGTTAATTTAATACTGGCTATCTTGCCATGAACAGAACTGGGCTTCCCTCACCATTTTTTCCTCTTTTGGACCTCTTGAGGGGCACCTGCCATGCTGTCATCTGTCAGTCATCTTCCTCAGAGCATGCTAAACAACATGACACAGTGAAGGAGTCTCAGAGTGCTAAGACAGGCACAACTATGGATTTGTCTTACACTGACTCAAAATGTTATACTGTAGTGCTATGATTGTAACTTCATTTTTCACGAAGACAAGAGTGGCTTTCTATAAACAAAGCTGATATATACTAGGAACTCCAAAACATATACATGCATATCAAATACTCTAAAACATTTATTCACAATATTCACAATATTTATTCAGGAATGAATATATTCAGCATCTGGTATGTTTCAGCATCTGGTATGTACTAGAAACTCCAGAACATTTATTTAACATATTCATTTAGGAATAAATGAATATGAATAAAAGGAAAGAATTATTACAATATTATGTTATAATAATGTAAGGCACATACTTAGAGCTATAAAAACAAAATAAAACAAAGGAATAATATTTATAGTCAAATCTGTTTATACTATTTTATTTATCATTTATATTATTATTTTATTTTATAATGCATTTATTTTAATAAAAAATAGCTCAACTTAATAAAAAACAATTAGAGTGAGAGGTAACATGACAATTACATTACATAGTTTGTAGATTTTCAATTTCAAATTACCTTTTTGATGTACTATTCTCAGGGCTTTGCTCTGTTGATGAACTGACTACCAACAAGATAAACTTGCTGTAGGAGACTAAGTTAACTGCTGAGCGGAATTCTAGTCATGTAAATAGACTCAGTGCTCTTCCAAGGATTTTAGTTCAATTTTGTAATCAGCTCAATTTTCTCAACCATTTTAATATGCAAAATCTCCACCTGGGAGCAATTTGTTCAGTGAACTGATAAATCTGAACTAATTTACACTTTTAAAAAACTGGGCTCAGGTTTTGACTGGTGAACGCCACTTCTCTTTATATCTATAAAGAAGCCTAAAAGGTTCTTATGTTAAAATATTACATTGGGCTTTTCTTCTCATATGAAATAGAGGCAGAATAAACATGTCAAAAAGGAAGCTGAGTCAAGAGAGCTGATCTGACATGTTATCAAGTTAGATGATTGAGAGAACAAGAAAGAGGAAAGTACAAGTCAATCTTCAATCACTTACAGAAAGAAGCTTAGTGAACTGGTGAAGAAAGCACCAGCTCCTCAGGATTCATGTTTCCAGGGAAAGTTGCCAATGAGGGTCAAAATTGTTACCAGGTATGGGGTGCACTGGGCCTTGGCAGAGGGATTCCTGAGCACAGGTCTCTGGCCCTCTGCTAGCTCTAGGTTTTAGTGCAGAGGAAGAAGGGAAAGACTAGGAATGCAGTAGGGAAAATGATTCGAAATACTGCAAACTAATCATTATGTGTTGTTATTATGCACCATTAAAAATGAAAATTGAGAAAATGTTTTCATTTTTGCTTTCCTTTCCCTGTCCTTTTCTCATGCTCACATTCCTGATAACCTTCCCATCTCCACAAAGTCTGCCTGTATGATTCCTATTATTTCTCTTAATTTTGCTTTTTTAAGTTACGTACATTTTAGAAGTAAAAAAGGTTGAGGTACAATATGTATGTGTACCAATTTCCCGAGAAGACTGGAATTATGCATCACAAACATACTAATAAAGGGTCTACATAATTTACCTTCAAGCCAAGGGTAGTGATGTGTCACTGTAATCAAGCACATAAGTAGGCTGAGGCAGGAACATAACAAATTCCTGTCCAGCCTGAGCAACTTAGCGACTTTGGAGACACTATGTCAGAAGGGATGGAATGGGATAAAATAAAAATGTGTGGGAATAGAGTGTCACTGGTTTGCATACAGAACTCCCCAGAACAAACCTGTCTTCAATCTCATTCCCTCACAATCTCAGTAAAGGGACCTAAAAAAATCCCTGGGGACAGCCCCTTGTAACCAGGGCTCTGTGAACACGCCTGCAGGAGAAACGCAGCTGTGTAAAAGAAAATGAATGGCTACAGGCACGACTTGAGTCCTCGACAGTGAACTCCCTTCAGAGACCTTGGTGCAGGGTGTATATCATGGTTAGTAAGGAAAGGGCAGTTTTCTGGTGATCCTTGCCAAATAAAGCCTTTGCAATTCCCTGTTCTCAGGATAAAATGTCATTGGTAGGACTGTGGCTTGGAACTGGACTCCACAATTTGGTCAATGCTTGAAGGAAAATAATCTGTAACTATGTTTAAATTATCCTTTCTGCTCTATTGAATGCATTCTTTAGTACAAGTCCTATACTGCATGTACAGAATCCCAAGGAAAACAGTATATCTATTGTTCATGTTTTTGGTGATGAAACATTGTCCAGCATTGAAAATGTGGTCAAACATTCTCATATAGAGCCATAACTGAACATTTTAAAGTTGTACAACAGTATCCACATTTCACATAAGATTTCAATAAAGATTCCATTTTTATTTCTGACAACCCATTAATGATAATGGCTTAACAATTTTGCTGAAGGCAGCAAGAATAATTACAAATGAATTCTTGTGTGACAAAGGGATCTGTACAAATGATTTTCAGTCATTTACTTTGATTATTAATAATGTAAATGTGGAACAAAATATTTTTTATTTTTATTTTAACAAATGCTAGCAATGCAACAATAAAACATTGCTATTACCTATTTAGAAGTATACACTAATATGAAGTAAAACAAGAAAACAATTTTTTTTGCTTTAGAGACATGCTTACACAACTGCTATTTATGAGTAAATTTAAATTGGATAACATTTTGTTGAGAAATCTAAGATTATATCTAGTATTCAATTTCTCTTCCTTCCACAATCTAAGTTCATGGAAAAGTCTGCCTATATTGGAATGAAATTTCCTTATGATCTTTGATTTCATCATTTGCCCTTTTTATATGTCACTGACTATTCAGTGACTTCACCCTTTACAAAACAGCAGGGAAGAAATTTTCAAGAGTATTTTAATACAACATGTACATGTTTTAGAAAATTTTCATAATGTTCCACTTGGAAGCAAAATACCATAGTAGTAAAAACAACTAAGTTAGGTAGAAATATTCTAGGCAGTCAGGCAGGGGGAGGTCCTGCAGGGAGCCAGCGTGGAGGAAGAGAACACATTACAACTGTGGTTGGAGGCAACCGTTGAAGGGCAGACCTTAAGATAAAGACAGAATGACCTGCCCTACACATCACCCCAGAGGAGAAGAAATGAATTGAACATTACACTATAATTGGTGTCACCTGGCCCTATAAAGTTTAGATACACATCAGTCACTCCAGTGGGTTACCAACCCCTCCTGATTCATCCCTTCCTAAAAAGGTCTTTAGTCCCTCCATGTACACTTGCTGTGTGAGCTCCTTCTTGCAGTCTTATCAGTTGACCAGAGTTCCACCCGTATTGCATCCAGCTCGTGATTTTGCTCTTCCTTTGAGAAGTGGGCCCCTTAATACTGTCAAGACCCCTCTGTCTCTCAGGAGCTGTCTTAATAAGTTTTTCTGACTCAGCATTCACTGTTTTTGAGAATTCATCCTTCAAGTTGGGGGGAGTGTAAACTCTGTATCTGACGTCTAGCAGGTTGGGGCTGCATTTATGTCACTTACATGAACAGGGTAAAGAAACTGTTTGAATAGGAGTTCGATGCATTTCAATGCGCAATCTTCTGATCACACTAGAATATTAACTGTATTCACCAAGCTTCACTCTATTTAAGATGACTACGGCAAAAGTGCTTAATCTTTCCAGGTCTAGTCTTCAGAACACTGCAAAATCTGTGTTGTGAATATACATTTAAATATATCTAATTATTAGAACATATCTAGGAGACCAGAATGTTTAAATTTAATAGGACAAAAATAAAATATTTCACTACATCTTCTAATGCTGTCTAATTTTATCCTACTTTCCTTGTATAAAAGAAAATTTAGGTAGCAATTGAGAAAATTGAGACACTTCTTGTCTCTCATCCCTCATGATTTAGTAATCTAATTTCATTATTTGGTCAAAATAAAAATTTGAATATTTACTAAAATATAAAACTATTTTCTCTGATATTTATTTGATTGCAATTATGGTCAAATGACAGTAAAAACTTTCTTATATTCTTCACCTATTCCTTAATTGTCTATATGATACATTATGAAATACAGCAGAGGAAGTATTGTATCTTTCCAGTGTTACCTTGTTCAATTCTTGTTATGATTAATATTTTCTCTGATCCTCATCATTTGACTGTGAGTATTGTACAGTACACTTTTTTGATTCCACAAATAAAAGCAATAAAATTCCTAAATATATATATAGAGAATGAATATTGAAATATCGTATATAAGCCTAGTATTTTATTCATCAGTGCTTCCTATATTATTTCCTATCTTCTTTATTCTGATTTCTTTTCAGGTATTAGCTGAAACAAATTGCCTCTCAATTCTTCCTAACCCCTCCATTGTGGGGAGGATCCCTTACACACACAGGATAGGATGGAAAAATAATGTTTAATTTTTTTTTTAAAAAAAGAATGCTAGGGTAAAATATAGATTGCCATTGATCAGTCCCTCTTAAAATAGTTCCTGTTTTGAAAACAATCATTTCACTGTGCTGCCACTCTCTGAAATAGTTCCAGAAGCTTTCTTTCTGGGTGCCTCTAGTTGCACTGTCCTGAGTGCCTGTCTGTTCTCATGTTCCTAAATCTACTCAAAAAAGGACCTTAGATATCGAGATGTAAGAAGAACATTTTGAATGGGAAGGCGAACAAGGAGAGAAGGAAGCAAGGAAGGAAGGCGACACATATTTACAAGAAAGAGAACGGAAGGCAAAAATTCGAAACAAAGCTACTGTAAATGGGGAGGGGAACAAAGTTGAAGGAATTAGAGGGGAATAAAGAAACATAATTAATATACATTATGTACAGGTACAAATTCTCCATGATGAATGTGATCACATATGGAAAACATGCACTACTAAAGAACAATCTTTATGTTTCATGGTCATTTTGCCTTTGAGGAAGGAAGAGGCAGAAATTTCAGTAGGTTCTACCTGATGAATAGAGATGAGGAGGCCAGTACAGTGAGAAACAAAGGAACTGAGAGAGTCTCGCCTGCCCCCATCTAACTCTACCCAGCACTCAACAGCTATGAAATGAAACACCAAGAGCCAAAATTCACAGTGGCTGCAGGGCACTGAAAGCACAGGAGATTCAGTGGGAGACAGCTAAAACCAGAGGTTTCTGGGCTTTAAATTCTGAAAGCCTGAGCTGTCAGCCTCTTCTTTTTCATTTTTCCTATAGCTGCTGCTGCCTTTCTTGTGATCCTCAGTACGGTAGCTCCATACTACTTACTCCTGGGTGTGTGCCGCATAGCCAAGAGCTGGGACTATTATTGGCCTAATTGTGAGAAGGCCACACCATTAGGCTCTTATGACCTGGCTTTTCTGTGAGTGGCCCTCACTCAGCAGCATCACTCACCTAATATCTAATGATACCTTTACTTTCTAAGTCAAAATTCTATGTCAAAATGAATGACCGTGTCAGAGATAAATAATACCACATTTTTTTATTGATAAGGATAATTTTCTTTGTAAAGCACCGTTAAATAAGTTGTCTCCTACTTACAGCATGTAGCCACAAGACACTGTACATCATCAGAAATGTGAAAAGTATTAACATCAACATGTTATGAAAATTATAAAACTATTCTTTGAAAGTCTATACCTTTATCTCCTATAAGGTTTTCTAGGACAATTGAAAACATAACACATTTTTCAGGGCACATATGAATGTGACAGTATGTTTGTACATATATTTATTTCTAGGAACTTTGAAGAGAAATAATTGTTATAGTGAAAATAAAATTATTTGTGTTAGATTACTTTTTTATTTTCACAAATCTGTAAAACAAATTTTGTTTGTTCTTTTTATTCAGCACTTTCTGGATTCTAGATTTTATAATAGAGTATCAGAGAAAAATAGAAAAGTTAATTTTGACATATTTAAGCTTCAGATTTCCAATTTTCTGCAGAAAAAAATACACATAAGCTGATTTTGATGAAAACCTGCTGTCATTACTTGTTCGTGTATTGACTAAGCCAAAATGAGGCAATCCTGTTCAAGAAAATCACTATAATTTAAGTCATTTTCTAAAACATGCAAGAAGTAATGTAGTACTCTAAATCTAAACCTATGGTGGAAAAAACTGTAACTGCATCTCAGCAAGTTACTCAAGGTCAGAAGCTTGTGTAATAAGTGCACTTTTTTGCTCCTACTTTGTACACACTCATGTGCATACATATAGAGATATATTACCTAATGTATGCATGTACATGTTTGTACACTGGCAATTTATAGCTAATTAATAAAACTGCAGAAGTAAGAGTAGTATCAATGGAAGCCAGGCATAGAGAACCTATACATTATATTTTGTTTGGTCTTCTGGCTTTAAAAATGACAATTTGTCAAATATATTTACGTTATGATATTTCTTTCTTATTTGTTGAGTTAATTGAATACATTTAAACCTCATGGAATAATTATTACAAACATCAAAAATGACAATGACAGATGGTATGTTTTTGCAAGAATAGGATTGACTTCTGGAATCTAAAGGAGACATCAACTGACATCAGCAAAAAAGGTCAATAGTAGAGATTTCCAATCATCAGTTTGTCAACTAATTTTACTACTATAAAATGTTTTGGTTTAACTCTGATAACACATATATAACAGACTCTTGGAGAATACATTGTAGGATTTTCCATTATAAAATCTTGATGATAGATCAAATCTACATAAAGAAAAAATACATTTGCTTATTCCAGTAATATTTTATAAATGAATCAGGAAAATCATCCCCAAGAATATAGCCCAAAGAAATAACTAAAATTTCATTTTGTTACCTATCAGAGAAGAATCAGCCTTCAGAATGTGATAAGCTTGAATAAAACAGGCTTAAATTTGTGTATTTGAAAGAAAATGAGTGATAAAGGCAAAGATAAAAAAAAACATCAGATGCTAAAGAATTTTTTCAGAGAAAATATTCTTGAATATACACCATTTTGCTTATTTCTCTTTCACTTTAAAATTTCATTGTAATTAAAATTATAAAATATTACAAACATTATAATGAGGGCATTTTCTTTTTGCAAGGAAATATCTTTATGCATTTGGAGACTCAAAGTAGCAAATGATCAAATCATGTTCACATTGACCTCAGACCTCCTGGACATTTGCACTAATGATTCCAGCAACACTGACCATGACAATACAGATGGAGAAAGATGGCCCCTTTAGAGAGCCTCCTCACACACTTCCCTGCAGTAAGCCAATAGGTGATCTCACATTTAACAAGCACAAAGCAGTTGGTATTGTGATGACTCCATTTGCTATTCTTTTTGTGGTGGGGGTACTGGGAAGTGAACTTAGGACCTTGCAATCAATAGGCAGGCACTGTGCCACTGAGCTATTATGTTCCTGGCCCCTCCATTATATTTTCTAATTAGTAAAACTTTATATTTTCATTTATCTAAATGAATGTAGTGAAAGTATGTTACAAAAGCTAACTGTTCTTTATGGTAAAGATATCTAGATCTATGCCTATATCTATATCTATATAAAGAAAGAAAGAAAGAAAGAAAGAAAGAAAGAAAGAAAGAAAGAAAGAAAGAAGAAAGAAAGAAGAAATTGAAGTTCAAAATAATCATAAAGATGTAAACAGATGTTCATTAGCCATAAGACTTAGTCTTGTTAAAATGAGAATCCTTCAAAAAATGACCTACAGATTGAGTATTACGCTATGAAAATACCAATTGACTTATAAGTTGTTGCATAAATTAAAGTGGATGCTAAAATTGTTACTGGATTTGAAGCAGCCCAACATAGGCAAACAAGCAGACCTTCCGTGTTTATCAATGTAACAGCCTGCTTTGTTGTTTTGGCATCTGTGACCTGACTAGGAGAAATTAATGATGTATAAACAATTACATAGTTGTACAAAGAACTAAAATTGTTAAATACAGGTAAATCACCAGAAATGATTAATATGTTAACTTAGAATTTTCATTGGCCCCACTCTCTCTGTTCTTCTAGATGTATTCATTGAAATTAGTTAAATCATTATTCTTTCTATACAGAAGAATGCTTGTATTTCTTTGGAATTTTTATTTGTTTTGTTTTTTGCTTTATTTATGTTTGGTTTTCCGTAGTTTCACTGTAGAAAAACAAGATGGTTCATGGGAGGACACCGAAGACTCAGTTTTGGAGCTGAAGTTTGAACTGAAGTTGGAACTGGAGCTCAGTTTTGAAGTTAAGGTAAGAAATGAATCGGGCAATTCTTTTCCCAGGCAATCTCTGGTTATGGGTGAGATTTCTAATTCTATCTCCTTCTTTGAAGGAAAAAAAAAAGTTATCCAATATGGAAATCTAAATTTCCTATATGTCAAATAAATCATGTGGAAAATACTCAGACAAGGGTCATCTTATAAATATTTTGCACTAACAGGTCATTTTCAAAGGGGAGGAAAATCTTGGCTTGAACTGCCCCAGCAAAAATTAAAAGGGAGTGTTGGAAGAATACAAAATGAAGCCGACCTCTGTCCTGCTCACCCTCTTAGAAACACCCCTTCTGTTCCACAATAGAGTTACATTTGGATGTCAGGTCTACGAATGACAGTGGCAATTAATCTTAGCTAGGGGAGCCAACAGAAGACACAGTAGCTCTATGGAAACATGTGTGAATGCTACGTCTTGTCTTTTTTATAGTTTCTAGACAAAACAGTTTCCAAAAATCAGCCTGTAAAAGGAGAGACAGAGATAAAAAAAAGAAGAAAAACAATGAAATTTTTCCCTATCCCCATTTAAGTGCTACTTATTATTTGCAAAGAATGAGAGTTAAAAAATACATGCAATGTATGATGTAAATTCACCAAATGTTATTAAGTATGCTAAAATAGGTAAGGAAGAGGGAAAGATCAAGAATGATATGAGACAGAGAAGAAAAAAATTGAAATACTAATTTTCTTTGTAAGAAGTAATGAAGTAAAAATTAAAACATGGTTACAATATTAAAGACAGGCTAAATTTGGATCTTATCTTAAGATCATTTCAATAACTTTGAGCTACCTGAAAGAAGCCGATGTGTTAGAAGAACAGGAAATGTATATTGTATTTAAATAGAGATTTCTGCATGATTAGTAAAATAATTTGTGAAAGCTTATTTAAATAAATAATGCATACTTTTTAGTAAAAGTCAAATTATTTGGCTACCATCTCCACTCACTTAAATGGAAATAAAAAGAAGGTATTTGTAAGAGCTCACTCATCATTCTATTACTCAAATTTTCTTATAAGCAAATAATGCTGCAGAGACTGTCAAGCTTCAGCTGTGAGATGGAAACTAGCCCAGATGTTCTCCCTTCAGGGAGTAGGGGATGCAGGAAAGATTATTTAAATCAGTGAACACATTAAATATCAATGATTTCTGGTGGACAGTATGAGGAGAAGAAGCAATGCTTGAAGGGAAAGAAAACAAAATAAGCACATGTGTGGTGACCTTTCTCTGAGCTTGTTAAAGACCTGTTTTAGGAGTGATGATTTAAGCAGTAATTTGAAGGGCAGTAATGAATTTAATCTGAAATGATGAGTTCAGGACTAAGAATATTTACTAAATATTTGAAGTTAGAAAGGGCTTAGTATGTAGTAGGAACTGAAATAAATGGGTAGAATTGTTTGTGTGTAATGTAAGATAAATTTGTGTTGATGATGATGGGAGAAAGGGCACAGAAGGTAGAAGACCAGGGATCAGAACACTCAGACTCCTCAGAGGTTTTAGGTTAGCATCATGTAATTGCTTTCATTTGATTTTTACCTTAACTTTAGTTATAGGGAAAATTACCCAGGACTCAGTGAGGAAAGCTGAAGAATAGTCAGGAATTTCACTGAGTCACAGAGGTGAAAATTAGGGGTACATACTCATGCAGCTTCAGTGCAAAAGGCACAATAAATAGAATCTAAATCATATTTTGCAGTTAAATTATTTCTTAAGTGGAAGGGAAAATTCACCAAGGTTACTGACTCCTCCACTTTGTGTTGGAGGCACTTATCAATGTAGAGAACACTAAAGATGAGACACAGCAGGTTTAGGAGTGAGAATTTAACATTCAGTTTTGGATCTTTCAGTTTATACCTTTGCATGATGCAAGCTTGGATGTAAAGTAGGTACTCAGATGAAGTCAACGTCTTGGGGTTTAGATACAAGCATTGGCATGGCAGTTGAGAGAAAACAAGACATTAGGAGGTTCAAATGTTAGTGGACACAGCTTTCTTAGTAGTACAGAAAGCACATGAAGATAAACAAAGCCAGAAAGGACAAAGAAACCAAAGTAAAAGCAAACATACAAAAAAAAACTGAAGAAGTTTAAGAATTGAAGGAAGAGATGGATGATTTTAATAGAATTGTGGTAATAAAAATGGAAAAGTTTTGCTTACATGTTTAAATTTGAAATCTTTAGGGGCTGGGGATTTAGCTCAGCAGCATAAGTATGGGGTCGTGGTCGTGAGTTTGATCCCGATTAAAAAAACAAAAACAAAACAAAACAAAACAAAACAAAAAAAACCACCAAAAAACAAACAAACAAAAAAAAACCCAAAAAAACTCCCACAAATTTGAAATCGTTGAAATGAAGAATCACAGAGTAATGACAATGCTTTAATTCTAAAATCCAGTTGGGATCTGTCTTGGTTATTTTTCTCTTGTAGTTGAGACAAAATACCTGACACCCCAAGTGAAGCAAGAAAGATTTATTTAGCTTACAATTTTTGGAAGTCTCAGGCCATACTCAGGAGGCTCCAAGGCAGGGTGGCATGGCTGAAGGGCAGCCATTCTTGGTGGCTGCTAGCAACAAGTGCAAAGGGCAAAAGGGGGAAAGCATGCCTTTTTCGCTCCCTTATTCTGTGTGCCAGCTCCACCCCTGGAGGGTGCAGCTCTCACATGGCCAATCCCTTTGCTAGACAACAAACCAATCACAAATGCTAGATTCAGCAGCCTCCATGACTGTGTGAGGTTTGGGGGCCACCCAGCCACAAATCACAGCAGGATCTAAAATCAAATATCCAATTAAGTAAAACTTAAAAATAAAGATTACTGGAATCAATGAAATGTGAGAATCTGCTTGAAGGATTTTCCCCTGATTAACGTTTTATTTCATATTTCATAGTTTTCACTTAGTAGAATGTATAATTAAGTATGAAATTTTTTTGCCTTTCTGAGTCTAGTTTTATTTCGCTTAATGTGATGATCCCATTTCATCTATTTTCCTGCAAATAAGATGATCTCATTTTTCTTTATCTTCTATAAAAACTTAAAATCTCTATATGCTATTCTTTCTTTAAGTGTGTAGATGGACATCTATGTTGATTCCATAATTTAGTTCTTGGGAATAGTGCCGAGCAATGCATGTTTCTCTTTTCTATGCAGACTTTATTTCTGTTGGCTGTTCCCAGGAGTATGATTACTGGATCATGCACTAGATCTATTCTTCATTTTCTACAAATATCTATAATGCTTTCCATAGCAATTGTACTGACTTACTTTCCAAATAGTAACATATACTTTTTCTTCACATATTTGGCAGTATTGACTTTCTAGAAATTTTTTTTCATTTGTTTACTTTTTGGTGTTGCTCATTTTATAAATAGTCATTCAGGTTGGGATTAGGTAGAATCTTAATGTAGCTTTGATCTGCTTTTCCGTGATGGTTAAAGTTATGAAACTATTTGATATATTTATTGGTAATTTGTAATTCTTATTTTGAGACATTTGTGTTTAATAAATCTATAAATGTAATCATTTATTGATTTGGAGTTTTTCTCCAAATCATCGTCATTCAAATTTTGAATTCTTTACATGTTCTTGACGTTAATCATCTTTTAGAAAAATAGCAAATATTTTCTTGCATTCTATAAGATAGCTCTTAACTCTATGGTTTTCTTTGCTGGGCAGGAGCTTTTTAATTCGATTTAGTTTCCTGCATCAATTTTTATTTTTGAATCCCTAGGCATGGAAGGGCTATTCAGGAGATTCTTGCCTGTGACTGCAACTTGAGGTTCTTACCTTACACTTTGTTCTAGCAATTTCAGAGCTTCAATGTTTTAGAATCAAGTCTTCATTTTGAGTTTACTTACTTAACTTTATTTTCTATGAGTGCATATTTGTGCTGCATGACAGTTTCATTACTTTACGAAAATTGGTACATATAATCCTTGTATATCATATTACTGTTTTCATATTTTAATTAGTACATGTTTATGGTACGTTTATGCTCTTTGTATGGAGTTAGTACATACACACACTACATCTTAATTCCTTTTTATCCCCTTCTCACTCTTCCTCTCTTAATTCTCTTTCTCTTTGAGAAATGTCTACATCTCTATTTTCCTTGCCTGTCATTTATCTTGTTCAAATTTAAAATTTGAGTTCTCATATAAGACAAACCATTCCATATCTAAATTTGTGTATTTGATTTATTTCCCTCAACATTATGACCTCATGGTGCATCCAAAATTCATAATCATTATAGCTTGAAAATGTCCTATATAGCTACCAAAAGATGAGTGCACAGCTATTCTTTCTGGGTTAAGATGGAATCTCAGTTTTTAAATTTGCATTTCTCTCTAGTGGCCAGCAATGTTGAGTATTTTGTCATGCTTTTATTGGTAATTTGTACGTCTTCATTCCATTTGCCCATTTTTGATTGGATATTTCATTTTGGGTATCTAAAATTTATGGCAGAATTTATATATTTTTGATGTTAGTTTCTGTTTGAGGAATAGCCTGCAAATGTTTTCCTAATCTCTATGTTTTTTTTTGCTCTTTTGATAGTTTCTTTTTCTTGGAAGAGGATTGTAACTTTGATGATTCCCCCCCATTTGTTGATTCTTGGTACTATTTCCTGTGCAACCAAGGTTCTGTTCAGAAAGTTCTTCCTTCTGTCTAAACAATTTTGCCTATTTTATTTTGCAACAGTTTAAATGCTTCTATTTTAACATTTAATTCTTTATTTATTTTGATTCTAATTTAGTGCTTGGTGAGAGATACGGGTATAGGTGCAATCTTTTGCATGTGGATATCCATTTTTCCAAAAACTATTTATTAAATAGGTTATATTTCCTGTAATGTACAGTTTTGTCTCCTTGGTCAAAGTTCAAATGATAGAAATTTATGGTTCTTTTGTGATTTTTGCTTGCCTTAATTTACCATTAACTCTTCCTACCACAACCTATGTGTGTTATACATCAAATTTAAAATGACTAAATTCTAAGCAACATCTAGACCAGTGAAGTAAGTATATTGCCAGTGTTACATATTTATAATGTCAACTTGACTATTATGTAATATAGATTTTCTTTAACTATTGTCTCAAAATACTTATTTGTCTATTTTCATACTGGCTATATGTATACTGTACTGTTATTACATGATTAATAAGTTGTATTTGTAACTTTTCTTCTTTAACTTTTTAGTTCAACAGAGTTCAGAATTGAGAAGTAGATATAAACGCTAGAATAAATCATAAAAAATGTCAATACTTACTTCAGCAGCATAAGTGCCTCCCTGGGAAGTGCAAAGACCTGAGTTCTATTCCTGGCAGCAAAACAAAAATGTCAATACTCTTATTGGATTGGATCTATGGGGAAATAAGCAGGAACCTCCTATCTGTGGGGAGATGATTTCTTATTTCACTTCTGAACTAAACACACTAACGACCCAATCAAAACACCACTGTACACGTGCTGGCACCTACACTCATGAACAGGAAGTTCTTCAACAAAGGAAGAAGCTTTCTCAGCAACTCATGTTCTATTTCTTAACCTGTCTTGGGTAAGGAGGGGTGTTGAGTGGGGAGTGTAGTGAAAACAGAATTCGTTCTCATGGGAAATCCAGAACTGGAACTTTCCATGCAGTACAAAGACAATATGCCAAAAACTTTCAGAATTCTTAGATTGAACAAAATAAACATACTGTGGCAAAGAAAGATGTTTTGTTTTGTTTGAATGCTGGGAGTTAAACTTAGGTTATTTGTACTGAGCTACCTCCTTAGCACATTATTTTGTATTTATTTGTATTGTGAGATTCAGTTTACTAAGTCATTGCTTTGTTAAAGCTGAAGTAGTTTGAGGTCCGTCTAGATCAGCCTCCCAGAGTGAGGAGATCATAGGCCTGTGTTGCTATGCCTAGCTCAAAGAACATTTAAACAGGTATAGTTTACATATTCTTAGGATATCCACAGACCAGAGATTAAAGCTCACAGGTAGAAAAATACTTCAGATCAAGTCACATTACTGATCAAATGAATAAACACTTATTGTATTTGCTAGGTAATAAATCTTTAAAGTCTCATATATTAATTAAAAATCTTTAAGGGCTCCATTGCTTTCTTTGCTTCATAAGACTATGAACTTGCTATAGTAAGTCTTCCAGTGTAAAGATTACTCCGTGATTCCTGCTTATGTTTTATAAAGTGTAACCAGTGGAATCTAAGTTCCATATTTTCATTGACCTTTAAGAGAAGTTTGGAATGTATTTATCTCTCAGTTTTGGTTTTTATTGTAGAACTTGGATGACCTTCCCAAGATCATTCATACAGTAGGATCATACCTCCGGGTATATAAAAAGCACTGTGTGTTTATAGACAGACAGATATATCTGGTACTGGCCACTATTTTTCTCTCATTAAAATGGTTTTCCTAATTTGTTTATTTAATGTGTTTGACATATATATATCTTTCCATCCACAAACTCACCATACTCCCTCACAAGGAATTTACCCTCCATTCTGTACAGTCTATTCAGTGTGTGCATTGTGAGGCATCAATCTCATTTCTTTCAAAGGATGACACATAACCTCAGATTCTGCTTATGCTCCCGGGTGAAATTCTTCAGAGAATATAAGTGTTTCTTTATAGTTTTCATGTTATTTTGTGGATATCACATTATACTTGAACTAAATTGTAAAACTAAACTAATATTTTATAATCTAAAAACATTGGGAAAGTAGAGAAAATAGAGTTTAAAAAGTAGCAAGTAAACATATGGAGATAAATCTTATACAAAGCCCATATTGGATGAATATTCTCTCCCTCTTCCATAATAAATCTGTGTTCCTTTTACATTATTCTGGCCTTTAAATTATCAAAGTTCTCTACCTGATGACTTGACTCCAGTGTTCTACTTTTTACATTCAATTTGGAACTTTTCCTATGTGGTATAGTTTTAGCTTTTATTACATTTAACTGAAGTATTGGAAGTATCCTCAGGAAATCATGTTGATTTCATGTTGAGTTGCCTCATAAGGGTTAAAAAAAAACCAACCTAGCCAATGCCAAATTACATTTTTGTCAGCATAAATATGCCAAGTACGCAGAAAGTATCACCAACTCAAAATTTATTGTGTTCCTTATTGGAAATAGTTATAATTACATTTAAAAATCTCTGCTATT